>JACSYO010000489.1:0-92500 GCA_016806645.1 Ophiodon elongatus | reverse complement strand
AGACCCTTGCCCTGATTTACTCTCCCTGTAGAAGCTATGCATCCCAATGCAGAGTTCAGCCCTAATAATGTCCGAAACAGAAACTCTTACTTCCTCAAACCTCGCGCTTCACTGCTCAATTTTCATCACCCATCCCCACGGTCCTCCCAGAATGCCTCAGAAATGCCCCAAATCATCTGACATAAAAACATCAACTGTTTGTGTAATTGGCAATGTTCCCTCTTATCCTTCAAATGTCTCTGTGTAATTGACAACGCTCCATCCTCCCAACGTCCAGGAAAAACAAAGCAGCATGCTGCCCCCTCCCCCCACTTTCAGCCTTCAATCCTCCCAGCAGGCCGTTTTTGCAGTAATGTCCAAAAGCAGCGGCACCCACAGCACACCCGTCACTCCCTTGTTAGCCATCCAAAGCCCCTACCCTTGTTAGATAGCTATTCACTACTGTAGATCTGCTCTGGTCTGCCTTCTGCTCTATAACCAGGGTTAAACCCTACTTTGGAGGCTTTTTAATGTCACGCATTAACACACATTTCATTAGGTTGGGATTTTTAACTGTTCATAAACTGTGTGGACCTCACTTCACTTTTTCTTCATTGATTGTTGATGACATTCACTACGTCATCTATAAGACCTCTCTCATGGTTTGACTTCAAAGTCTGAAGCGTTTTTCGTTTCGAGGCTCCTTCCTCTCTTCCTAACCTCCCTTAGCCCCGTTTGGCCATTACCCGATTCCACTGGAAAAAGAGAGAAAGACAAAAGAAGGTAATTGCCCGGGAACAGGAGAAGAAGAGCAAGTGGAGAATAGAAAGATTGACGCAGAAGCTTTAGATGGAGAGAGAAAAGTGAGATACGAGCTCAGGAATAGAGCGACGGGAGATGACACTGAAGGGATGGGAATGAAGAGAAGAAAATGGGGCGAGAGCTGAGGATAGCTCCGCTGACTTTCTGATTTGATTACTCTGCCAGAACTGATCCTCTCTTTCAAATTGGTACTTCTTTCCGCCCCTCTTCCACTCTCTCTAGCCATCTCTCTTGACTTTCTACTCTTCCCGCTCCATATCTTCTTTTCTCAGCTCCTCGCTTGCCTTCACGTGCCTCGACTCTGTCTCCTTCTAAATCTCCAAATGCAGCTGCAGCAGCTCTGTATCTCATCCGTCCATCCTCTCTTCCGCTCATTCTTCATCCTCTTGGCTATTGAGAAAGGAAACAATAAGGAAATACACAAAAAGAGACTTGTAGAGTCTAATAAAAACAGTAGTAAATCTTTGTTATATGGAATTTTATAGAAACATAGTGAGGGAGAAAACTGTTCTGTTTACCACATAATATACACAATGTAACGAATGATATTTTTACAGTTTGGCAATGGTATTAGAAAGAGATAAATCCAGCAGAGGGGATGTTATTAACAAACCATTGTCATATAAATCAGGAAACTGCTGTCTTTTCTCTCTCTCTCTCTCTCTCTCTCTCTCTCTCTCTCACACTCATTCACTCACTCACTGTCTGTTCCTGCTTCTCTGTGTCGAGCAGATGTACAAGAGGCCAGTAAGTTGTTGTAGGACCACAGAGAGTTTGGATGTTATTCTTAGTTTTCCGGTGAACTAAGAAGCAATCAGTCAGGAGAAAAAAGAAATTCGTGAAAGAATGATCATAATTCATAAGCAGTGTAAATATTGGGATATTTCCTGTCTTCACATATCATTAAACAGCAGTGTGGTCAAGTCAGCCCTGTTGCGGTTTTCGGTTAAGTTCCTGTGGCACGCCAAGCACACCATCCAGCTGGCCTCCGAAAGGGCTGGATCTCCGTTCTGTCACTGACTTGTAACATTGACCAGCTGTCTAGTCCCACAAGTGTCATTCACCTTTTTTCCTCTTCCTCATCCCCTTCCTCCTACTTTTGATAGTGTGTCCTCTGTGGTTCGTTAATGGAGCCACACCTCATTGGCAGGGAACTATGTGCCAGAAGGCCAGCACACCGAGTGACCGGGCCGTAAAGATTGAAGCTAACCACCAAATACACCACCGGGTGAAAATATATGTCAGACATAGGGCTATCACTCCCTAAGGCGAGAGCGGGTTAGGTTGAAGAGGGAATGGGCTATTACAGTCAGCTGTGCAAGAGTTTTGCCCTGTCATTCCAATGTTTATGTGAAGAACTGTTCATTTATGAAGAGTCACTTCAGGTTTCTACTGTAACATGGTAAGATGCTGGTGCACAAGTCTGTAAACAAAGGCTAAAACCCTTTTCCTTACCCACCCTTGGACTCTTAAGGACTGGCACTGATAAATCAGTTAGCGTCCCATCATTCATGGGCCTGACTAGCTGTTTGCAGAGATTGGGCCGTGACTTGCTGCCAGCAAGGCAAGTGAGCTACCGTTGTGTTTGTCACTTGGCTGGGAGTTTGCGTTAGCATGTCTCCTCCTCACTTGCTCTTCCCTGTATTTCTTATGCTGTTAATTAGCTGTGCTGCGGAGGAGGCATGGGCGGAATATCTATTATCAGCAATGCTGTCTGAGCTAGCAGAGAGTTTGACGGTCTGACGGATGGCTCCGTGTGTGTGTGTGTGTGTGTGTGTGTGTGTGTGTGTGTGTGTATGTATGTGTGTGTGTGTGTGTTCAGTGTGCCATATCACTTGCTATATTACCTGTCATTCACTGTATCACTGTTGGTATCTTCCACAACATTATTACACATCCGTTAGGTATCTGCCATCTCACAGATAAGCTGTAGCGTCAGGAGATGTGTGTGTGTGTGTGTGTGTGTGCGTGTGGAAGTGGTGCGTCGTCACTTGAAGTGGGAGCCAAACTCAATTATACTGTCCAGTGCAGCCCCTGTGATTTTTACAGTCTGCTTGGTATTCATAACAATGGCGAGGCAAGAAGCTCAGCTTAACCTTAGAGGGGTCCTTCAGTTCTTTTCCATCCGTAGTCGTGCACCTCTGTTGTTCAACTCTGTATCTGGGGCTCATTTCATCTCCATATCCTCTTTCTAACAGTTTACTCCATGTGTCCATGTGTCCCTGTCCCCTGCTCATTGTTTGTTCTGCTGTGGTGGCATGGTTGTTGTTTAATTGATATTGTTGCCAAGGAAGTTGACTGCTGTGGGGTAATGAGAGACCACGGCTGTATGTGTCTCAGACTGAACCAAAACATGTATTACTGCTAATACTATAAAGATAGCCTGCTTCCAGACTTAAAATCTTCACATCTAAAACGTTTTTGAGCACTTCAAAGAGATCTGGTGCTGCTCTTCCATTTGGAGAAACAAAAGAGCCCATCTTAGCGTTTGTGGATGGGACTACCAGAGTAGTTTTCTCAGAGTCAGACAGGTCAGGACTTAAACATAGCTAAGGTCAGAACTTCAATTACGTAAACTACACACAAACATAGTATAAATACAAATGTTGCATGTTGATTGAAAGGTTTCTTTTAATGATAAATTAAAACCTCAATATTCATTAAGATAACAGTGTGGGAGTCTCCTCGGTAATGTACCAATGCTGTAGGGTTCTGTTGTAAGGTAAGATCAAGAGACAGAGACAGAATCAGCTAGTACGGTAGCCATGTTGTTTTCTATACAACACTTTTATCTGACACAGAAATGTGATATGGACTATAAGGCAGAATCAGCCTATATGTTAGTTTCTCTCATTTCTATTCTGTCCAGAGCCTTTTTATCTTGCAGGATCACCGTAGGCGTCGTGCTTATATGAGATCTAGGTCATTGGAGTTGAGTCTGTGTGTGTGATATTGTGCACGTGTGTTTGTGTGTATGCCTGCTGTGTGCATGACATCACCTTCTTGTCTTTAAATAGCTTTCAGTAGCTTCTGTCACTGAAGTTGTAGTTGTGCACTGAGTAGATAGTACAGATTATTAAGAATGTGGAAACTATGGTGTGTGTGTGTGTGTGTGTGTGTGTGTGTGTGTGTGTGTGTGTGTGTGTGTGTGTGTGTGTGTGTGTGTGTGTGTGTGTGTGTGTGTGTGTGTGTGTGTGTGTGTGTGTGTGTGTGTGTGTGTGTGTGTTTGCATACGGTATGTGGTTGCACACAGTATGTATTCTCCTTGTCCTCATGTATACACAGCACATGCGTACCTCCTGTGTGTTATGAGTGGGATGCTCGGATTTTGTTTACCGTATGGGCTCTTCAGTGAATATGTGCATGCAGATTTGTGTGTGTGTGTGTGTAATGAAAATGTAGGCAGCGAGGCACACCCATGGTTAACCTCAGGGTGGGGCGTACTGTTACTCAGGATGTCACAAACCAGCAGCATATGGCAGCAGTCCCTGGCCTCCGCTTGGCTTTAAGATGCTCTGCGTGCTCTGAGCTTTGTGATGAATGGAGGTTGTCATCATATATAGCTTGGACAGTATTCCACAGTATTAACTAGTTAGAAAGCTATCTTGCTAGCTGCAGCCCCCTTCCTACAACACAGTGGTTGAGCCCAGAGCCGTGACTCTGCAGTAGAGGTTTGGGTCAGATGGGCGGAAAAGAGGGAGGGGAAGGGCAGGGTACCTGCACTGTCAGCAACATCCACACACTCCATCCATCTTTCTCGCACTCTCTCTCTCTCTCTCTCTCTCTCTCGCACTCGCACTCTCTCTCTCTTTCTCTCTCTCTCTCTCTCTCTCTCTCTCTCTCTCTCTCTCTCTCTCTCTCTCTCTCATGTATCTCCTCCTCTCTTGCTCTTTTCCTCTTTTCCCCAGTGTTTGTCAGAATGCTTAGTCATTGCAGTAGATCAATAGCTGATAGAATACATTAAAATAAAGCTGTACACATGTACTTGTTCCAATTAAACTTCAGTGTGATAAACCATTACACTCACACACAGGGAAAGTTATAACTAATACAAAAAAAAAACATAAGCCGAGCAATACTAATGTTTCTGTCCCCCTGCAGCCCAAGCTGATGGCTAAGGACTTGCTGGACCTTGTGGCCTCTCACTTCAACCTCAAGGAGAAGGAGTACTTTGGAATTGCATACACAGACGAAACGTAAGTCACATTGAAATAGTAATGCCATTACTGCACATGGTGTATCAGTCTATCTCTTCACTTTATCTCGTTTGTTGGATTGGGTTTGTCAGTGCTTCCCCATAACATAATAACTAACTTCAGGCTATCAGCAGTTACACTCCTGTGTTGATACTCAGTTTCTGTAACAACCCGTGGGACATATTATACTAGAAGCAGACAACAGGCAAAGTTGGTAAACTGGTAAACACAGCAAAAAGGCACCTCGAGTAAAGTGTGCAGTATGTGAACATGTTCATAACTTTCTTTTAGTCTTAGAAAACCTGTGAATGTCAATGGCACCATGATCAGCACAGTTGTAGTCACTAATGACAGAGATCATAATTGAGAATTCTCTGTCAAGTTTTAAGCATAATGTGGAGCAATTTTGGTTTCTAATTATGTAAAAAAAAGCCAAAACGCATTTAATTGATTTCTACTTTGGGTTTATTCATTTAAAATATTTGTGCTTTCAATGTGTTTCCACATGTCCTGTCCAATACCTATTTGTTACATTAAACAGGATTATTTTAGTTTCAACATTCGGAAGAAATAGTACTTAATTTGTATTTACTCACTAAGACAAAAAAAAAGACAAATGTCAATGTCAAAAGACAAAAGACAAAATGTCAAATACATATTGTTAACATTAGCGAGATGCTACATCATGAACAAAATCACCACTATGAAAACTCCAATTTCCAGTACATTGTTTAAATTTTAAATGTGGGTCAAATGTGGCAGTTGGTTTTGGCCTGATTTTCTCCAGATGAATTTCCGGTGTGCTTTCATATACGTAAGTGTGTTTTGATTTTGTTTGTGAAGGTTTATTTAGGAATGAAATGGCTCTTAGATTTAAAAATGTTCATATTTCACAAAAAAATGTGATATCCAGTTTATGGTTTTCACTTCTCTGTCACTTTCTACCTTCATTCAAGTGAAAATATGAATAGTATGGTGAATCACAAACTTATGCTGTTCCTATGTATGATCAAATCCCGAGGTATAAGGGGTTTTGATGTTATGATGAGGCTACGAGTGTCGTGCCCTGGGCTAGCAACGGATCACAAGTCTATGTATGCGAGAGGGATTAATACAAGAACTGTGCTTGAAATGCAAAAATGACATTCAAATTAGTTGTATTGTGTTCGGTGACCTATGAAGACAGAAGCATCACAGCATAGTCCAGAACTAGTCATGCAAAGATACAAATGATTTACATACAGGCAAACATTGCCATGACCTTTTGTTTTCTCTCTTTTGTTTTATCTCATGCACCCACTGATGCCAAGCAAGCCTGGCCTCTGCTCTATGGCATTTACATGGCTGTGACACATGCTGTTGCCAATGTCAGTCCAGTAAAGCAGTATCAGTTTTGCAGTCGTAGTCCCGCAGGGCTCAGTCTATGATGTGTAGATTTGTTGCGTGTGCCTGGGGACACGACTCAGCTCTGACCGCTCAGTGGTCAAAGAGGCCGTTTGGGAGGGAAAGAGCCAGAGATTCAGAGACAGACACAGAAGGAGGGAGAGTTTGAGAGAGATGTTGCTCAGTTGCTCAGGAGACCATGCAGGGTTACCAGGGTGACTAGCTGTCTCTGCAGTTTTTCTCTCTGTTGGAGGGAGACAGAGACAAGAGAGGAGAGGGGGAAAGACAGAGGGGTGGGGGGCAGACGGGAAGACATGGTAACAAGGACAAGAAAAGTAGTGAGGCTTCAGCAAAAATGTTCGGTGTTATTAGATGAAGGTTTTATGTGTCCTAGTTGGTTATTCCGACATGTCAAAAGCGTTCATTTGTTGTTATGTGATTTTGTCTCATCAGGGGCCATTTTAGTTGGCTTCAGTTGGACCGCAGGGTATTGGAACACGAGTTCCCCAAGAAGTCTGGTCCCATTGTCCTCTACTTCTGTGTCAGGTGAGTTTCTTTCTTCATTAAATGAATCACCTAACTTACATATACAGTGTACAATGGTTTCTGATTGCAGACAGTGATTGAATGTGTGTGGAAGAGAGAAAGAAGGATGGGGGGAGTGCATCTGTATATATGTGTTTGTGTATGCACAGGCCTTCATGCGGTAATAAGAACAGATTAACAAGGTTAGTTATGACAGGCCGCTATGAAATTGCTCTGACCCTGGTGTTTAACTCCCGCCACAGGGCCTCAGCCAATCATGAGCCTCTTAGACCTCATCAGCATGTGCTGCATGCAAAACCTGTCAAATAGCTTTGCGGTGACTACAAAGTGCCGTACTCCAACAAAGATGGCAGGATCCCATACAGAGACAAGCCGTATCATTTATTCTGTCTCGTTAGTACTATACATTTTCATACAGAAGCACTTAGACGAGGTTTGTTGGCTGCTCGTATGTGAAAAGTTCACTTGTCAATGTAATGCTAAACGGAGGAGAAAATATTCTGGTACTTGACTCAACCAGTGATGAGGCAGGTGCCCTTGCAGTGTGCTCTTCCTGCTGTTGCTCTAGTGGAGTAATGTCCTCAGTTAAAGCCAACTCTTCTATGACCTGTTATGGAAGGGTTATGAAATAAGCCTTCAATCCCACACTCCTCTCTGAGCCCTCTGCACTGCTCATACAATGGCCCCACTGATATATGAAACACTCCTGACTCACACACAGGCACTGGATCATGTGTGTATTTGTGACGGAAACACAAAGTGTTTGTGTGTGTGATTCTTTGTTGGTGTGTGTGTGGGTGTTGTATCTTCAGTCGGCAATTGAAAAAGAAAGAAAAAGGCACCTGACCTGAGAACATTTTTTTTCCAATCTTTCTTAGTCTCAAATGAAAATGCACAGCACTTCCCAACCCACTCTCCTAAAAACACACACACACACACACACACACACCCACTCTCAGTTAGAGCCCAGAAGGTCCACTGGTGTGCTCTGTCCCCAACATATCTCTATGATGTCATATACACCCCAGGGACTGAGCCTTGGTTAGCAACACACATAGCAACGTGACGCACATTAACTCTGCTAAACAATGTCACTGAGTAGTCATTTCCAGGGCGACATTTACGACACAGCTCGTCATGACACAAAGAGGTGACTGTAAAGCAAAATGGTATTCTTAGCACATAGACGTACTGTTCACCCTATTTAGTGAACAATGGTGTCATTGTGCAATGTGAAATAATCAAAAGATGTGCAGATAAGTATATTTGGCTGCTATGACTGCCCTATTAGCCATCCCCGCTATCTTCTATCTTCTAGTATATTACATTAACGGTGAGCATCTCTCTTTATCTTGGGTTAGATATAGAACCATAAAAACCAACAATCTGTGATGGTCAGGTTGGGGGTCACTGTGTGTGTATTTAAATAGACTAATAGGTGTTTGAGGATGTGGTGGTGGTGGTGGTGCTGTGACATTGTGAACTTTGACACCATTTTCAGGCTTCATCCCCCCTTTTTTTCCTCACAGTTCAGTCTAATCTCTAACCTCAATCTATCCAAATGTCACACTGACTACACATCCCTCTTACACACACACACACACATCCAACCCTATTGCTCAGACACCCGTACACACACATGTGCAGATTCAGGACTATAATGGAACAACTGTCAGCCCAAATGTCAGGCCTGACTCTATTATCAATTTGAGCATATTGTTTTCATTAGCACAATGAAATGTATTTTGTGAGTGCCTGCGCAGGTGCACGCACATCATGTATTTCCATGCCTATGTGGTATTTGTGTGATGCGTATGTTCCCGATAAATGCTAAGCAGATGCCCACCTCCTCCTGATTCAGTGGGTGCCTTTTTGCATGCTTGCTGCTGTGCTGGCAGTGTGTGTATGTCTCATCAACACTTTGGCTTTAATTAAATGTTCACACTGAATATTGACATGGCTACTCTCATTCTCTCCTGCAGCTCAATTGGTAACGCGATTTAAGCCCTCCAATATTGATCCTCCTACAATCCCTCTCGCTCAATACCGATACACTCATAAGCACACAAAATCAACACGTTCACTCACGTGTGTTCGTAGGAACGTGTGCTTAGGTCACATCATACACACTTGTACAGATGCATCAAGTCATTTAATTACAGTGTTAAATGTGCTATATTTTGATGTGCGTTTGAGCCAGAGAAGCGCTAACAATGAGTAGCTTCCTAGCGTACCAATCGTAGCTCCCCTCTGGCTCTGCATGCATTCATGAGCTAAATTTAGAAGGCATTATTATGTTAACTTCCTCCTCACCACTCTGCCAGAAGTGGGTTACTGTGCTTCTCTCTCCTGTGTGTGTGTGTGTGTGAGTGTGTGTGTGTGTGTGTGTGTGTGTGTGTGTGTGTGTGTGAGTACTGTATGTGCATGTGGAATCACTACAGTGCTGATGATGCAGAGAGGCAGACAATGTGTGAAGTGCCTCATGTGCACATTCAATCCGTGTGCGTGTTTATGTGTGTGCATTCAGATTGTGGAATGTGCTCACACTAACAAACTAATAATGGATCATTGCCAGACACCATGGTGAGAGAGGGAATTGGTTCAGTGGGAAGGGAGAGGATGTTGGTATACACTACAGGGTCAGCTTTTGGGATGGTGTGCCCCCCTCTGGTCACTTTGGTCATTGCATTATTTCTGTCACGTGCACATGACACTACCATAGCCTGCATGTTGAACACATTCTCCTATATTATGGACGCGTTCTTTTTGTTTATGATTCAAATACATGAGCAACCTCACTGGTGTTTTTTATAGAACTGAAGGTCTACTTATGAAATTGTTCCCTTTGCTGTTTCAAATGTATTGAAGATGTTTCTCCTATGTTTTCAGGTTCTACATAGAGAGTATATCTTACCTGAAGGACAATGCCACTATTGAGCTGTTTTTCCTTAATGCCAAATCCATCATCTACAAGGTAAACTAATTATTTTTTGGCCATTATGTAAAGTCCTTTTACTGTTGACTTGTTATAATGGAGGGATGTGTTTATACTGAAGGGTTAACAACAATGGGTGGTAGGAATACTCTGTCATTTTGTATATGAAACCAAAGTTTCCTTCTGGACTTGAACATTTGTTTGCCAGAAAACGTTGAAGTGTTTTGTGAGTATATTTCAAGTTCGAGTTACGTGGAGTTATTACGTTGTTGGAAGCACTTCATTAGCCCATTTTATTTTTCTAAATGAAGAGGCCTGCTTGGATTTCGGTGCTCTACACTGATTTGGTGAAGCAGAAAATGTGAACCATTGGCACATGCTGCACCACATTCCAGCATCTAGCGAATAATTTGACACAGTCGCTGCCATCTGTCAGTGTTGACGCACATTTATTTTGTCTGTCTCCATTTTTTTGCAATTGCTAAAACACAAGTTCTGAAACTAGGTCCCTCTTTGTCAAAACTCGACACATAAAAAACAAAAACATTTACTCAAAATATCTTCACATCTCTCGCAAAAGCAAACACTTAGTTCAAAACTACAACACTAACACACAAAACTACTACACACAAACACTAAAAATAACAACAACTGCACACTGATGTGGTAAGTATAAAATACTATTATCTCGAGGCATTTCTATTTGTAGCATGCTGTATGTATAGACTATGGACACAAATTCAATGGGGAAATTGTTTATTTTCAATACTCATATATGCATAACAGTATCAGACACAATTACTTTAACTGAAGATCACATGAACATAGTTACTGTAAACCAAATGCAGTATATTGCAATTGAAGTCCTCTAACTCCAAAATTAGCCTCCATTGTTTTGCACACCAGAAAGCAAACCTGAATCCTATTTATTTATTTATTTATATATATATATATATATACATATATATATATATATAAATGCCAAGCTCTGATTGAAGGTGATTGATAATTGTGTGTGGTATTTCTAAAGCAGTGTTTCGCAAACAACACACACAGGCATTTAGTTTTGATTGATGTGTCTAATGATGATAACTGTGTGTAAATAAACACCGACAGCAAGTCGCTCAAAAAGAAAGGCAAATCTATATTTATATATATACCGTAGTTTGTATATTTGGTGATTTACTTAAAACATTCCACTCAAAAAAAGCCATTTGTGTTTCCTGGAGTGAGGGGAGACAGTTTTTTTACTTACTTATTTATTTACTTTCTCTTATCATTAGTCTACCTGCTACCCCTGTGCATGCTCAGTATATCTATATCTATATTCATAGATATACTGTAACTTGCTTAGTGTACAGAACATGCAGTGACACCAGTGTACAGTAGTTATTTGACATGACCAGAAGAGGGCGTATGTGGCCTGAAGGAAAATAATGGGCCAGTCAAAGCCCGAGAGGAAACTGTGATAATGTCATAAGAGATAAATAATATTCTATATTAATATGAATAATATTCTATCTGCTGACAGTGGTGGTAAGCTTCATCATAGCCAAATCCATTACATTTAAATACAGTCTCTTGTCATTCTCACCTGTAATGATTGAAGCTTTAAATGGTTAAAAAGTTTGTTGAATGCATGTTCAGTAAAGTCCATTATACACAGGTTTCTTTTATGCAAGGGGTATAAACGGTTCGCTTCCTTGACTAATGCTGTTAAATAGTAAAGCAAACCTAATTTCATTGTACAGGTTGTCAAGTTAAGGTATAATTGTTCCATTTGCAAGGACCTGTCACACTGTAGAGGCCATTAGGAAGACACTGAGACTTGAACGGTGGTGACTATGAAACGGTCCCACAAACAGAAGCTTCTTGCTTCAGTCCCACCAGTAGCTCTGTTAAAATGTCCTTGACGGAGATATCAGATCCCTCTCTCATTCATCCCATGTCGCCCGGATAAGAACTTCAGCTTAACACCAATGATCTCTCTACCAGCTCTCCATGGAGGGAGAGGGGGAAAACAAAAAGAGAGCAAGAAAATAAATATAATTGTATTTTTAGAGAACACGTTGCAAGTAGTCAGTAGTTATCAAGATATACGTTCACCTTCGGCTGTCAGTGTTTGTATAAGTATGTGTAAGTAGTAGTAAGTAGTGAGAAACGTTCTCATACAGTACAATAACACACACTATGGGATGATTTGTAGCCACGCTGGGTGGTACACTCAGGGTGGGTTTGTGTCTAGTGTTTCATCCTGGCTGTCTGATCTCCCAACCAATTAAAAAAGGTGGATTGTAAAGGGAACATTCCTGGCATACTTGAGCCACTACTCACTGCCCACTAACCCTTATCCTTCTCCCCCTCAATGAACACATAGCATGTCATGTATATGTACACGCACATGGCCGATGATTTCATGCACTAACACCAAAAAACAACAACTAATAATCTTTCAGTTCAAGACTCCATTCCTTTACTTTTCCCCCAGGAATCTCCACTTATCATGAAATAACAAAAATGAAACCAATACAATGAAAAGCACTTTTAGAAAATGTACTGAGTAATCAGTAACCGGAGCATCCATGCCTACCTCTCCCAACCCCCTCAGTTTGCCACTAATCTCTGAGCTCCATCCACATGAAGAGGTCATGAAATGAGAGAAGGGAGAGAGGAAAATACAGGGGAAGTGGTAGGGAGATGAAAGGACCTAGCAACCAATCTCATATAAATGGATGATGATCAGAGGCACTGATGAGAAGCAGTATGAGACTGTGTCATTCATAACCCCTGTCCTCTCTTTTCTCTATTTCCTGCAGGAGCTTATTGAAGTGGACAGTGATGTTGTCTTCGAACTGGCTTCCTTTATTCTACAAGTAAGATTTAAGTGTGTGTGTGTGGGTGGGTGGGTGGGTGTGTGTGGGTGGGTGTGTGGGTGGGTGGATGTTGGTCTGGATATCTGTTTTTCCCCACTAGCACATGCAGCCAAACATACTGGTTATTCTCGTAGTAGTTTATTACTCTGCAATAAAAGTGTTCTTCTAAAATGTCCCCACAAGCTTTGGATTTTATTTGACTTTGATTAAACTCACATTATCTGTTGCGGTCATTATTGATGATGATTGAACACATATTATCTAATGCAGCCATCAAACTGTCAGTAATCTGCAATGACGCATGGAGGTTTTAAATCCTAAAAAAAACTCAACTGTCTTTGTTGGTAGCAAAATTGTTGGCTCCCAGCAAAGTTCTTGGTGCAGTCACTCAGTGCTAATGTATAACAGAGCAGAGGGGAAACTCTTATACTTCACAAATTATTCTCAACGCCAGCCTTCTTCTCTCTCCTATCCCTTTCTCAGAGTAGGTCAGTCCATTAACTGTGATGCTGCAAGGTCATGTTACACATAGACTGAGCTGAGTGGTGTGTGTGTGTGTGCGTGCGTGCGTGCGTGCGTGCGTGCGTGCGTGCGTGCGTGCGTGCGTGCGTGCGTGCGTGCGTGCGTGTGTGTGTGTGTGTGCTGTATGCAGGTGCAGATGCACAGTATCAGGTATCTGCTCTGCAGGCCTTCAGAGGTTTCACTCCAGATGGAGGTTTAGTGTTTCTCTCTGATTCCAGCACAGCAGACCTGACTTCACATTCAGCAATGCAAACAGAACATCAACACACGTTTTATAATGTTTTATTATGTATTTCCTGTCTTCTCTCACGACGTTTCTTCTTCCCTTTCTGCTTCACAGGAGGCTAAAGGAGATTTCACCAGGTGAGCATATAAGTAACTGGTTATGGTTATATGTAATGTACAGATAAGAAAGTATAGGTTGTAGCAGGGAGTGTTGTTACATCCCATATTTTGTCTCAGTTTCCTCCCCAGTGACAGGGATGGTTGGGTTGATACATGTCGATTCAGAAGGGAGATAATAGAAGTGATATCAGTGGTCTGTCCGCTCCTCTGCTCACCTGAGCGTTGATTTTTTTTGTTTTTGAGCTTGATTTACATCCTTCCCTCCATCATTCATGCCACCCATGTTCTTCTTTGGTTCACTCTTTCCAGACTGTGCTGCCACTCAAGAAGAAAGCATTACAAAGAATTTCATTTATTTGTGTGGGTGTGCGTTTATATACAGTATGTGTGTAATGAAAGACAGAGGGTCTTCGTTGGGAGTAACTTTCTCCCAATTTAAGACAGGGTTCACCATTGGGACATAATACATGTTCCTAATATACCACCAGAAAAGGTTTAGTTAAACTCTGTTGCTATGGAGCTTTCCCGTCTTTTCCAGTCATCTGCTATGTTCCACATGTGGCTCTTCAGTTGTACCTCTGTGTGATGTTGGTCTAAATGTATGCCATCCCTCATCCACTCATCCCTTTGTTGTAGCACAGATAACAGACCACAGCTGCCACCACCTCTGACCTCATTTCCGCCGGTGAAAGGAGTAAATAAACATAATATCCTGCAGAGGGCTGGAATGTGACACACTCTGGAGACATTCCTTTCTCCCTCCTCCCCCTTTCCTTACCCTATTCGTCCCACACACACATACCTCCCTTCTCTAAAAACTATATGGACCCTACTATATACACTGCACCCCTCCTCCATATTACGTTTCACTATATCTGTCACTGCTTCTCCTCGAAAAATACCCATTATGACTAACATTATTGGCTAGTATATTGGCTCTTTAGATATACATTTTCTAAAATAAGTTTGAAATAATTTAGTTTGTTCCAGGAATTTCCTGGAATCAAGAGTCATGTCATTGACGCTAGTGGAATCAGTCTTCTTCCAATCATTTTACAGGGATTCAATAAATCTAGCAACAAGTGAATCTGCATTGGAAAGAGGTTGACTTTTTGTATTCATTTCAAACTATTTAAAGCAAAATAAGATTTTTCGACTTATTAAATTATTTAGTGACTTGTGAAGTTGAACATGTCACACTGTCACGGTGCACATGTTGTGTTTGGTCAGATTGACCCCTTGTTTGCCCTTTCATCAATAACAAGTTGTGCACACAACCACATTTACCTAATGAGTAGTCACTTGAATGGATATCAACCATCCCAGACACACAGCTGTGTTCACACATTGGAGAACAGGCGGGCTGGGTGAATGGGATCTTTTCCAGGGCTTTAGCTCATAGGTTGCCATGTTCCCAGGGCTTTCCCCAATCCTCCGAGGCCTTGGTGGAGGCTGGAGAGAGGCTAGGGGATTAGAGTGGGGTATTAAGACCTCCTGCTTCTGGAGGTCTGAAAACCCAATCTTGGGCCAAGTTTCTCTGCATGGTTCCCTGTCTCATTTACTCTGCCTTTTGTGGTTATCTTTTCCTCCATCACATTTTTATCTACTTGTATCTGTCTTTATTTATCTTGTCTATATGTGTCTCTGTTTGTTTCTCTCTTTTCTCTCCTGTTTCCAACTCTGAGTGTCTCTGCAGCTGTTCTGAGATAAACAGCGTCCAGTCTCTGGAATAGAGAGCATTTCAGCCATTAGCACAGATAACATTTCATTCTTAAGACATTCTGCGAAAAAAAACTCAGATTTGCATTAACTGGTTGCACTAAATACTTCCAGGGTTCCTTTTTCTACAGTTCAGTGCTATCGCCTAGTCAGTTTTTAATGGGAACGGTTCGGCCTACAGCAGAGAATGATTGTTCTTGCATAAGTGGTGTTGACCATTTCTTGTGGTTTCTCCCTCACAGTAACGATGTAACCAGGTCTGACCTGAAAAAGCTGCCCGCTCTGCCCACCCAGGCCCTGAAGGAGCACCCATCTCTGGCCTACTGGTGAGAAGCTCGTCAGTTATCCAGAAAACCGTCACGACACTCCGACAACTTGTGTTGTTTTTACCATTCGTAATATTTTTCCTTTTCCTCTTCATTTATTGTCCTACAGTGAAGACCGGGTCATAGAGCATTACAAGAAGCTTAATGGGCAGTCCAGAGGGCAAGCTATTGTAAAGTAAGTGTGTGTATGTGTCTCTGGTTGGGTCTGTTCACTGTATGGAAGGCTTAACAGAATATACATGTAACCCTTACATGTCTGTCTTTCTGCTCCTCACAGTTATATGAGCATTATAGAGTCTCTACCCACATATGGAGTACATTACTATGGTGTTAAGGTACAGTTTTACTACTCTATCTTTTCTTTTTTCACACACCCTCCACACACATTTGTGTTGACTTTGGACCTGCACGCAGGGAGTTTGGGATTTTGAGATATGATGGGGCTTAAAGCTATTTGTACTCTGCTTTGCTCTCTCCATCAATCCCAAGCACATGCACAACCTTTCCTGAGGTATTTTTCTGTTGTGTGTTTTAGGACAAGCAGGGGATCCCATGGTGGTTGGGTCTGAGCTATAAAGGCATCTTTCAGTACGACCACCAGGACAAAGTCAAACCCAGGAAGGTGAGATGATCTCTCTGCAACACAAACTAAACTGTCCTCTGCACAACCTTCAGTTACTCTTTCAGTGAGCTTTAAAACATCTGTTAGTATTATTTCCAAAATTTCAAAAGGTTGTGATTTACCACAGCCTTATTCTGCTTCTGTGTAGAATGCATGACTTTCAACGTATCTTTTCATTCTTGGCACCTACTTCTTGCGCCCTCCTTTTTGTAGACAAGTGGGTCGTTAAAATAAACAACATGTTACTTTCGAAGGAAATCTTTTCACGGCCCCCACTGTCTATTTCTTCCATTAAGTGAGTCAGGATATTGTGTTTGGGAAGAGCACTAACAATGCTGTACAAATACTACTGTCTGGAGACATTCAGGCTTGGAATGTTTTGCATCCTTTGCTGCTTTTATTTCTATGAATGGGGTCCTCCTTCCAGTGGATGCAGCCAGTGGGTTGTCTGTGAAAGCCTTTCTTACCTCACCCCTGACCTCCAGTCGTCTTTAGGGCCCTGCTCTCTTTCATTCAGCCCTGTCTTATTGGGTGTTAATGGGGTTAACAGCATCCCTGTATACTGACTGACCACCAAGACACTCTCACAGATGTACACCAATACTCTGTAGCTCATAACACCCCCCCCCCCCCCATCCTGATGAATACTTCCTGTCTGACACAGCTTTCCTGTTTGCCACTAACATTGTGTGTGTGTGTGTGTGTGTGTGTGTGTGTGTGTGTGTCTTGAGCTGTGCATTCCAGTGTAAATGACTGTCTCACCACCCAGCACCATCCCTGCCCCATACCCCAGTACTCCAAATGTTGTAGCTGATTCGGTGTCCATGGAGATGGAAAAGAAGTGAAGTCCACATTAATCTTAGATTACCTTCACAGACACAAACATGCTGAGAAACATGAGAAAAGGTCACAAACAGTGTGTTTTTTATTATACAAAGTATATAAGAAGTAAGTATGAAGCGAGGGATTTTAGATATCCTAGAGAGAGTTGAGGGGAAGTAAGAGTTGATAGCATTCCCACACAAGAGACGGATCAAACATTCAGCTGCTATAGCAACCGTCAGCATGAGTCATTGGTCTGTTAAGCTTCAGTTCTGACCCCCTCAATCTCCCTCTCTCCCCTCTCCTTCTTTCTCCTTACACACAGACATTTAAAAGCAGAGAAAGTAAGAATGAGCCTCCTCAGCGTGCAAGGGGGATTGTAGTCTAAAGAGCTTGACCCAAAAGAGATTTGTGGACTGCATGTCTTGTTAATGCAACATCACAAGACTGACTAAATCCTAATGAACACAGTAAGGTTTTTTCCACTAATAAAGCAGAGAAAAGAGGGTGGGGGGTGCTCCTTTCCAACGTTGTTCAATGTTTCATAGGCAGAGACACTCACAGAGGTCACTAGGAGCTTTCCATATGTTACGGTATTAACGAGAGTCATCACTATTTCAGCAAACCTAGAGGAAGAGCAGCTGATTTAGTGAGTCAATGGTAGTTTAGTCAGTCCAGTACCAGTAACCACTGACTCACACAGGTTTTCAGTACTGTGACTAAGTGAGGTGGAAGCAGACTAATTATGACACATTATGGGCCAATTACCGTCTTTTGTCACAGTAAAAAAGATCTACGTTTTTCATCAATACGCAACTTAAGTGACTTCAAGTTGCGCTGTAGAATAGGCGTGTGTACTCGAGGCAATTGTGTTTAATTAGTTCGTCTTTTTACGAGTGGAGATCCCTGTTGTTTCTAAATGCAGACCATCCACCGCAGCCTCACCATTTATATGGTTACGTTAACATACTTTTCCCCCTCTGCCTACCGCAGGCCACATGCAGACACACATACAGTACACACAGTCAGGGGTTAACAACTGAACCACACATCGTACTAATGCCTCGTTAGTGTGTGCTGACTCATTTAGACAGAGATTATAGGGTCCATGTGTTGACTGACTACCTGACGGACAGATTTAAGGCTAACGCAGGAAAGCTTCTCTCAACACTGTGAAGAAGCTGCTATGGTTTAAATTACTGTCATCTCACATGCATTACACTGCATATAGATCCATTTCTGCATGAGATTGAGATCACACACCCACTGACTTTACTTAAGCTTCGGTCTGTGTCTCATTTAAAGCCAATAGGCACATTACAGCCTGTTCTGATTAGTTTTTCCATAAATGTCATCCCTCTAAAACACTACAACCAAAACACAAACAACAGGAAGTGCCTCCAGAGTGTATCTGCATCTCCATGACAACTGGTGGATATAGTGTTGCACACCAGAGCCCCACCCATGGGTGAAACAATAGTCTTTGAGGCCTCAGGTCAAGTTCTAGAAAAGACTAATTCGCATATGCTATTTAAACTTTCTATTCTGCCCGTAATCTCCGGGGAGTCCACTACACCGAAGAAAGGCCTTTACACTCCATCAGATCTGACCTTTTCATCTATAATGGCTTTTTGCTCGGGTGCACAGACAATATAATAAGACAGACGTGGCTCTGTGCACATGAATACCCAGTTGTTTATGAATAATGACCAGTCCCTTCCTCTGCTTGTGCATGTTCGTGCCATTGTGTGTGATTGTTTTACAGACAAAAGGAAGAGGATTTATAGCATATGCACGCATTCATGCACCAATCTCACCCTAATAACAGAAGCACCCAACAGCTTTGACTTCAGCATGTTTTTTGTTTTTTTATCAGATAGTCATGCTATTCACGGTCTGACATAAAAACTACAAAGGTTTCATTAATACAATGGGCTTATGTAACTGGGCCACTTTTTGAAACCGCACATAATCACAACAGAAATGTCTATTTTTAAACTTGAAGGGGATTTGAATTAACCTTGTTGTAGATCATGTGACTGCTGATTTGATACTCAAGATATATTTGAACACTATTTGCACACATGAACAACTTTTCCTGCAACATCAAAGTCGACTTGCAAAATTGCAGCAGCGACGCGGTTTTAGTGGTCTCGTGCCTAAACACAATTACAAACACCTATCTTACTTCCACAGCTCTGGCCCATATGTAGCCAACACACACACACACACACACACACACACACACTTGCAGTCAGTCACTCCCTATCTACCCTGCCCGCTATACTTAGCACCATGCTACATTAGCACTTCACACTCCATTGAAAATGTACGGTACAGCAACAGTTTTGATAAGAGCGCCGGTTTTCTTTCTTCATGCTGGTGCGCACTCATACACACACATAGACACACATAAACACACGTACACACACATAGACACACGTACAGCACATGAATGCATAAATTAGGCTGTGTTTACATACTTTTTTCATCATATTTCTTCCCCTCCTCCCCTTTCCTCCCTCTCATCCCTCTGTCCATTGTTTTCCCAGGCTGTTAAAATTCCTGGACTGTGACCTGTTCCTCCCTTAGCTCCCTTTCTCCTATATTCCTCCCTCGTCCTGTCATAGCTGGGTCTGCCACTTCTTTTCTCCTGTTTGTCAGTCTTAAGTTTTACTTTCGTTACTGATGGTTGGTCAGTGTACATCAGAGATGTGTGTGTGTGTGTGTGTGTGTCAGCTCCAGCTGATAGATGCAGGCCCACTTGTGCCCACACTCTTCTCTTCTCTAACAAGAAACAGACTCTATGAATGTGTGTATGTGCGTGTACACAGAGGTCTGACTAAACAAAGCAAGGGCACTTCAATTGCTGGGGCCACAGCTTCTTTTCCCCTTCATCACTCCTCCCCTGACCCCTCGTTACACACACACACACACACACATACACATACACATACACATACACACACACACACACACACACACACACACACACACACCTCCCAACCACATAGCCCAGAGCAGGAAGCACAGTCCCTGAGGGAGGGAGGAGGGGTCAGGAGGAGGGGAGACATTAACGCCCCCTCCCTCTCATGGCAAAGCTACAGGAGAGGAGGAAACTTAACTTTACACACTTTCCCTCCACCAACACGCACACACATGCACATGCCTACAGATGGTGAACACCCACCAACTCATAACGTCCTGTTCCCCTGCGTCTGGGAGGATTTTAGATACACACATGCTGTGGAGTACGTCTGGGGGGAAACTTTCTCGCCCAGCTGGCTTTGGCTCCATTTAAAGAGGAGCCGATGGTTCATAAAGAGGACGGAAAAGAGAGAAAAAAGAAAATCTGAGCAGAGGAAAGAAAGCCTCCTCCCTCTCACACTGTCTTTCTCCAGAGTGAGGTCATCCAACGAAGGGATCTGATGTGGACATGGCCGCCTGGTCTGGACCTGATCAGAGAGCCACAGACTAGGTCCTCTCCCTCCACCTCTTTCTCTGTTCCCAACTCCTCCTCTTCGTCAGCTTCTTCCATTTTTTTCTCCTCTTCCTCCGTATCCATTGCATTTTCTCTCAAAACAAATTGGAACATACTCAGAAGAGAATAGAGGATTTGGCCGAAGGCTGTCTGGATTTAGTGTGAAGCATGTTTTTATGTGAGCAGCCCTGAAGAGTGTGTGTTTCTCCTAAACCTCAGGTGTTCCAATGGCGTCAGTTGGAGAACCTCTACTTCAGAGAGAAGAAGTTTTCAGTGGAAGTTCATGACCCAAGAAGGTAAATTTACAACACAAATTTAAGCTGAGTGTTGAATTGCATGACACCAGTTCTACTTCAGTGATTGAATGTTATTGCTATTGAATGTTCTCCAGCTAATATTTGGAAGTGATGGAATTTTCCCTCAGTTATGGACACCTTCCAGTAGCTTTTACTGTAAATTACCACTGTGCCATATGTGAATTTGTTAACATTCATACTACAGTGCAGAAAAGAAGAGATTGGAATCTAATTCAGTAATGGTTGCAGCATTTGTCTTGGCAATAGAGCAAGATATTGGGGATGTCCCGGTGGAGCCTGACACAGATTGATAGGCTGATTATTAACACACTTGTGCGGCCGCATGCATGCACAAACACATGTGCGCTTTCACACACAAGCCTGCACACACACACATAGGGTAAACCCTTGATAGTTGACCACAGAAGGATAGATGGCTGCGCGATAGCTGTTTTGCGGAGGAAGTGACCTCTCTTGTGTTTATTTAACATGGCTATATATGTGGAGTGTTATTCTACAGACAGAGGAAGGGAGGGAGTGAGAGAAAAAGAGACAGACAGGGTGAATGAGAGAGCAGTGGTGTTTTCTTCAAAAGAAGCTGTCATTAGGGTGAGCTGGTCGGTTGCTTAGCTGCAGATGTCTGTTTAAAAAAAAAGATGAACAAACAATTGGGAACATCGTGTGTGGCTTTGCAAAAAATATCTATCATCAGGTTTGCTCTCACAAGCCTCTAATATTTTTGTCTCTCTCTTAATAGCCGTAGTAGTAATTGTAGTAATCGTGGTGGTGTCAGTGGTGGAGTTGTCGGGTGGGAGTTTTTTCACTGTTGTAAATATGTAGCCATCTTTTGTATTCAGTGTATATAAGGAGGCCTTGTGTCCGCTCTTACTGTAGGGCGTCGGTGACAAGAAGGACGTTTGGTCACAGTGGCATCGCTGTGCATACGTGGTACGCCTGTCCTGCCCTCATCAAGTCCATCTGGGCCATGGCCATCAGCCAACACCAGTTCTACCTGGACCGCAAGCAGAGCAAGGTCAGCAGGCCCACCACGTACACACTCACACCGCAGACCACAGACGTGATTAGAAATGTACATGAGCTACAGCAAACTCAGCAAGCATGGACAGTAAGACTCTTGAAATTAAAATGCCTAACTATGTGCTTTGACAAACCCTCTCCATTCTTGTCTTTCCAGTCTAAGATCCATGCAGCGCGGAGTTTGAGTGAGATCGCTATAGACCTTACAGAAACAGGAACTCTGAAGACCTCCAAACTAGCAAACATGGGAAGCAAGGGCAAAATTATAAGTGGCAGCAGTGGCAGTCTGCTCTCGTCAGGTCAGTATATAGTTAGTGTGTGTGGATGACTGTGCTTGGAAGAGAAGGAGAAAGAAACTGACAAACAGGAAGAGAGAAAGATTGATATGTGCGCAAATTAGTCTCTGTCTGGTGGTGAGGGGGAGTCTCGTTGTCGACTGGAGAGACAGAAACAGCTGCTTCTGGAAAGAGGCCATTGATTCCCTGCTGAATATTCTCACACACACACTGTACACACACCCCACCCAGTGTCTTTCTGTACATATGGAACACCACACCCACCCTCCATGTTTCACAGACACATCCTCCACAGGCCCCCTCTAAATTTAGTGGGTAAGGGAATGAATAGGGCAGCGGGTCAGTGTACAACTTTGCCACGGCCATTTAAAACAATGCCCACCCGTGTTGAACAAGTAATGAGCGGGACAGGAAGATTTGAACACTAACTAAATTTAGATTAGAAAGGAAAATGCACTTTTAAATCCAGACAGCCATGTAAAGTGTGTTGCATGCTATGAACGTGAGTAATTAGACAGAATACTGAAACTTGATTAGCTACTGCTGCTAGACCAAAGCCGCCTCATTTAGGATGATAAGGCATAGCTTTGGGGTCATCTATATAGAGTATACTGAATAAGCTAATATTTACGGTGAAGAAGAACACTATATTCTTTAAGTAAAATTGTCCCGCGCGCTTTCCTCATTTTGATTTCTCCAGCTCATCTTCCTGATCGGATCAGTTTTTTCTGTTTCCTTCTTTTCTCTGTATAGATACATGTATCTGTCCCTAATCCCATCCCTTTATCTCTTCAGCTATCCATTCTTAGTCTCCTAATCTCCCTTTTCTCCCCTCTTCGTCCCTCTCTAGTTCCACCCCGCCCCGTATGATACAGGGTGTCTCTGTCTTATCGGTCTGTGTTTTGTCACTTGACTTGTTGGTGTTGTGTCGGTGTGTTGATTTCATAATCCACTGCTGACTGGAGGCCATCTCTGCCCAACAACATAAACATGTCACAGGAACTGTGACGCCAGATCCATGCACCTCCCCCTCCACCACAGCCAACACGTCTCTGTCTGACTCCATCATAGAGCAAATGAGCGGCTACAGAAATATGTGCCTTCAAGGACAGTTGGATGGACACGGCTAGTGCTTGTGTACCTGCAAAACTACAAACACTGAACTTAATATAGCATGACTTGCAACATAGAGAGCCATTTAATGTTTCTTTCGGTCTGTTTCAGTGGTTTGTTTTGTATTGTTGTTATCTTTGACCACACAGTCACTGAAAGAGCTACAGAGGGAAAGAGAATGTGTCTGTGTGGGGATGTATGTGTTTTCTTAACAAAGCATATTGCAAACAAGACTGGCACCATCTCAAGGCCGTGGAGATTGTGCGTCACAGACTTTGTCCTAAACTGCCCCTTCCTTGAAACACTCACACTCGCACATACACACCACTAAAACTCAGTTTCCTTATCGAAACGTTCCATTCACTTCCCTGTAAACATCCTGGAAGAGTAGCAGGTGCATGCACGCTTTCTACCTCCACAATCTGCCTAAGGCGTCCCCACTACTCCAAACACGCACATATGTTCCAGACTCCCGCCCTCACGTGATGTGTTGTCTGTGCCTTGCAGGCTCTCAGGAATCGGACAGCTCCCAGACAGCGAAGAAGGACATGCTGGCAGCACTGAGGGCCAGGCAGGACGCTCTGGAGGAAACTCTAAAGAAGAGACTAGAGGAACTCAAGAGTATCTGCATCAGAGAGTCGGTATGAGTAAACACAGATGTGGCAAATATTTAGACAATCAGAATACTTTTTAGCTCTTCCTTTCTAATTTGTCCCCTTGTCGTCTTTCGCAGGAGCTGACAGGGAAGCTTCCGAAAGAATATCCTCTGGATCCGGGAGAGGAGCCACCCGCAGTCAGACGGAAGATCGGTACCGCCTTCAAACTGGACGAGCAGAAAATTCTTCTGAAGGGAGAGGTGATGCTGCAACTCCTTGTTCACGTTATCACACGTTCCAGTCTCCCTGCTCCCCACACAGGCCAAATAAAAACAGAAGGCCATCTAGTATTGTCAGTGTATGAAACAAATACATAATACCGCAGGTACCGGTGCCAGACACTGTGTCATGTTAATGAGCCATTTATGAGCAGTATGGGCATTATAGATCAAACTGGTGTTCAAAAGCTCCTGAAGTTATACAGTGAAGATCAAGGACTGTTCAGGATTAACTTCATTTAAAGCCAGATACTTCATACTCACATAATGGTCGGGATGATGATTGACATAATGATAGATTACCTCATCCATCCTCAATTGTTAAGTAAGCAAAGGAAACAGAGAACAGTGAAAAGCCACAGTCTGAGACGTCTTGGACCTCTATCTTCGTCTTTTTGTGCCACGGGTAGATTTTCCAGAGCAGCAGAACTTCTAAAAATAGCAGCGTTCTCGCCACAGGAAGTGGTGATAGTAGGATTGTGTGTGCGCCTGTAAGTATGCAGGCATGTGTGGGTGTGTGTCGTGGGTGTTGTTTGCTTTGAAAAGAATCCAGGGACACAATATCACAAAACTGCCTTGCAAGGAGAAAGATGTCTCTTAATTTACACTAAACACCTTAAACTCATACACACGCGCACAGAAACAGAAGCCGCACTTGCAGCAGTGTGAAAGGATTGCGAGAGAGAGGGATTCCTCAGAACTGAGCTCGTCCAGTAAGACGTTGGTGCAAGTGAATACATCATTGCTCCGTCTCTATGGAGGCAAGTGAAATCAAGTGTTCGTTCTCACATATATGAGGGCACACGATGAGTTTATTTCCTTGTCTATAATCACGTTTGAACATGTTTTATTAATCTATGCTATTTAACAGTATACTACATCAAATATTGCAGTGCATGTACAGCAGATAGACATTTTAGCCGTGTAGTAAACATACAGCGTATGCAATACGCAACACATTTACACTTTGACAGAATATGTTTTATTTGGGTCACCTCTTCGTCTCTGCTCCACGAATCTCAGGAGCCGTGTAGAGGAAGGGAGGATGGATTGATGGAGAGGTGTTATTATTGGGGGACAGAGAGTCTCAAAAGAGAATATCCAGTGGTGAGAAAATGCTGGGCTGCAGAACAGATAAATGATTTCCGCAGTGTGTTTTCTCTGGCAAGGCTTTGTGTGTGTGCGTGTCATACCAAAAAGGTTGCATGGGCGAGTTACAGTCTGACTATGTGTCTGCAAACTAAGCCTTGTTTATTTTGGATTGTGCAGAGATTCCGTTTCTAAAACTGTTTGCGAATCCCAGTATCTTTGTGCTTGCGTTACTCAGAGTTTGCCCTCATGTTTGTGTCTGTGTGCTTATCCCAGGAGGAGGAACTGGAGCGTTTGGAGCGGGAGTTTGCCATTCAGTCCCAGATCACAGAGGCAGCCAGGCGTCTAGCCAGCGATCCTCACGTGAGCAGTAAGAAGCTGAAGAAACAGAGGAAGACTTCTTATCTGAACGCGCTGAAGAAGCTCCAGGAAATTGAGAACTCCATCAATGAGCACCGGGTCCGCTCTGGCAAGAAGCCTACGCTGAGAGCTTCGCTTATCATAGAAGGTACCAATATATATCCTATTCACTACAGGGAAATCCGATTGTAGCATTGATTAGCTGTAGCTGCCACGACACACTGCAGTAGTCTTCTGTTTAGAGTGATAGAATAAAAGGCAGTGGAGCTGACAAGTTCCAACATTGTTGCTTTTTGATACATCAAAAATGTGCAAACGTGAGGTTTTTAAGTTTTAGATCTATCAATTGTACAATCTCTAACCTCTAGTCTTTATTTCTCCGTCCAATAGAGGCCAATATTGGTTCTGAAGACAGTTCATTGTCTGACGCACTGGTCTTGGATGATGGTGAGTCTCTATCCTTCACATTACTCTGCAAGATTCAATAACTCGCTAGTTTCTGAGCTTTTATTTCATGATTTTATGAAAGGGTAAACTATCTTTAACGCTCCAACATAATCCAATCATTACTCCATTTCAGATGATCCACAAGTTACAGGTACCCCCACCTTCTCTCCAGTAGCATCGCCCCACAAGGGCCTCCCTCCTCGACCACCATCTCACAGTCGACCCCCTCCACCTCAGTCCCTGGATGGCCTGCGACACCTGCACTACTCACGCCCTGACTACGATAAATCACCCATCAAACCCAAGATATGGAGTGAATCGTCACTGGATGAGCCCTATGAAAAAGTCAAGAAACGCTCCTCTCATTCCAGGTACGAGGGAGTTTATCTTAACTGGCTTTAGAATAGAGCTACTGTGTACTAACACGTGTGTGACGCTGCCCAAAATGATTTAAACCCAGTGTTAAACAACTTCAAGTTTATTTGAGATATTGTTTTTCGTCGTTTCAGATGTAATTAATCCAATCAAAAAGTAATGTGTGTGGAACTACAATTTCAGACTTGAGTCAGTCTGTGACAAGAGTCTTAAGATTAATGCCTCAAATGTGGGTTGACCACAAGTTCAGTAGAGCGCATCATACACATGTGAAAGGAATAATTATTAATCATGAATTGCGTTTATTTCCTTGCCTCTTTGTCAAGTCACAGGCGTTTCCCGAGCTCTGGATGTGCAGAAGCAGGGGGTAGTAACTCTCTGCAGAGCAGCCCCATCAGGAGCCTCCCTCACTGGAATTCTCAGTCCAGCATGCCCTCAACCCCAGACCTGAAGACCAGGACCCCACACTACGTACATTCCACTAGGTCAGTCTTTATACCTTCAGTTGTTTACTGGTTATTCAAGATCCCCTTTCCTGAAGCTTTTCTTGTCAACAAAACAATTACCTGGTTCTTAATTATTAAATTCACATTCAGATCATTTTCTGGACAGCCGTTCCAGCTCAGCCCTTATATTCAACTTGTTTGTGATGCTGCATCTCACAGGTCAGTGGACATCAGTCCCACACGTCTGCACAGTCTCGCTCAGCACTTTAGGAACCGCAGCTCAAGCCTGGAGTCCCAGGGCAAACTGTTGGCACCCGACCCTGACGCACACCCGCACACCCTGGGCACACTCGGCAGCCCCGACTTCTTCCTGGTGCCAGGACGCAACTCCAATGGCTCTGACCCACTGGACGACTGCTCATCCTGCACCAGCCAAAGCAGCTCAGAGCATTACTACCCATCTGGTGGACCCCCCAACAGCAACCCCAACTACTCCACTCTGGGAGAGGACTCACCCTCTAAAGCCAGGCAGAGACAGAGGCAAAGGCACAGGTAAGGATGCAGGGAAAGTGGCTCTCTTGCCACAATTCAATATGTACTATATGTACTATATATATAATAATATATAGTACAATATATATATATTTATGTATGTGTTTGTTCCTTTGTTCTCTCTCCAGGTCAGCAGGTCAGTTGGGTTCCTCTAACTCCGGCTCAATGCCAAACCTGGCAGCTAAGAATGGCACTGGTGGAGGCTCGGGTGGAAGTGGGACAGGAGGGGGACACCACGGTGTCTACCTCCACAGCCAGAGCCAGCCCTCCTCCCAGTACCGCATCAAGGAGTACCCGCTATACGTGGAGGGCAGCCCAAACCCTGTGGTGGTGCGCAGCCTGGAGAGCGATCAGGAGGGCCACTACAGCGTCAAGGCCCAGTTCAAGACCTCCAGCTCCTACACGGCCGGGGGACTGTACAAGGAGGCCTGGGGGGGAGAGGAGGGAGGAGAGGGGAGCGGCCGACTCACGCCGTCGCGCTCTCAGATCGTAAGGACTCCGTCATTGGGGCGAGAGGGTGGTGGAAGCGGAGGAGGGGGGAGGGCAGCGGTGTCTGAAGAGCTGCGATGCTGGTACCAGAGGTCCTCAGGGAGCCTGAAGGAGAGGAGTCACTCACATTCGGGATCTACTTCCTCCGAGACGGGGTCACAGCAAGGCACTCTGGGACATAGTCGAGGGAGTAGAGTAGGGACACTCGCCAAGGGCTCACCAGGTGAGTCTTCATTTATTCACAATAAACCTTGTCTCATGTGGGTAAAAAGTATCATCATGTGTTTTAGATAAAAACATACACTATTCCTGTTTATCTAGGTTGACAAATATTTTGTTTATTCAGAGGTTCTAACAATAAATGTCGAAGAGAAAATATCCCTAGTGACGCTCAAACTCATGACCTTTAGATTATGAGTGTCGCGCTGCCCGATAAGCTCTGGGAACTGGCTTACGGCATTTTTTTTTAGATGGATTGGAAAAGTATGAAATGTTGAGCATCAGTTTGTCGCCTCGTGTCAACCACTTCCATCTGAAATGATTTGTAGCCTGTTGGTTGTTGTTGCTTGTAGTGAGAATACAGCATAACAATCAAACTTATTTCTCATTCTCATATTATAGGTGGCCCCGCTTTTCACTTACTTGAATATGAAAAGAATCAATGCGTAATCGTTATGTTAGCGATCAAATCTCACTGCATCAACTACATTTAAACATCAAAATGGGGATGTCCTGTGAGTGGACGGAAATCTGGGACTGGTTGAGCGTTAGATTGTGATCAACAAATCTACAGATTTATATAAAACATGTACTTTGTGCGGACAAATGTAGAAAAAGCAATGCCCCGTGTGAGGCTTGAACTCACGACCTTCAGATTATGAGACTGACGCGCTGCCAACTGCGCCAACGAGGCCTGTAGTATGACCCGTCATGTGACCTGTGTCTAACATGACCCCTGGGCCAAATGTTCTCAGTGGCCCGACCCTCCCCCCAGACCCCCCCAACTCCCCGTATGTGAAGCATAGTTGAAATTCCATTGCCGCTCAACTCACCATGTGTGTTTGTTCTGTGTCTGTGTATCTGTTGGGTCTCAATACATGTGTATTTGAATCGTGTGTCTCTCTATCTCATGCTGCATGTGTTGTACCTCATATAGCATGACTAACTATCAGCTCTCCCCATAGCGGCGTCCCCTCACAGCCAGAGGAGTGTGACGCCCTCCAGCGAACACGCAGCCACACCAACACCGCCCTGTAGCCCACAGCACATCCTCAACTGGCAGAGCGGGTAAGAGACAGACCAACACACACACACACACACGCACACACACAGCAGCAGCAGACCGGGTTGACAAGATGTTTGAAGAAGAAGATATGAATTTACATTATTTTAGGACAAACTGCATCTTGGCTACTCAGCTTCTTTCTCTCTATCTTTATCCAAACCTCACTCTAACATCCTCACAAGCTTTGACTGTCTGTTTTATCTGTCATCTGATATTGTTTTACACTGCTGACCTAATCCTAAAGAATGTTTTTTATGTGATTTGGGCTTAACATCTATTTTTGAAATATTTCTCGTCTCTCGTCACTCCTCTTGACTTTTCATTCTATGTTGCTGTTTGAGTTATTGATTTACTCACCGCGTCCTCGTTCCTTGTTTCTTCACTCGTTGTCCTGTCATCTTTCACTTCCTTCGATTACCTTCTCATCATGGAAATTCCTCTTATGACCTAATATTTGTCATTTCTTCCTCGTCTCCCTCTGTCTGCACTAACCCTCCTTTCCTTGTGTGTGTGTCCTCTCTCCTGGTTTAGAGGCACAGCAGACAGCTATCCTACTGAGGACGTCTGTCAGTCTCCCCCTCAGCCCAGCTCTGATGCATAGAGGTACTGTCTGTGGTCTCGACCTCCCAGTGGTCTAAACCTACAGTGTACTGTTCGAGAGGCACAGCAGCAGCATAGCAGAGTGAAAATAACCTTGAAGAAAAAATAGAATTTGACAGCAGAGCTGAATCTAGTCACAATCAGACTTTTATTTATATAAATCTGTCATTGCACGCCTCTAAAAGTGTTAGGCACTCGCGTGACATTACTGCTCACCTTTATCATCAACTGTGGGGGGCTGACAAAAGGGAAAGCGGACGATTTCTTGCTCTTTGACGGTGGCGGTATCGGTGTCATGTACTCCTTCTTTGGCTGTATCTGTATCTGATCTCTGCATGTGCTCTGCTCTGTGGTCTGACACCGACACTGTGGCTAATTCCTTACAGCATTTACTAATAGAAATTGTAATCATGTGCTGTAAGTGTTGTAAGACAGAACATTCTTTAACAAACAAACAATCTCAAAAGCAGATAAATGCTTGACACCATGGCGACAATATCTATTTGTTTTTTTTTGATCAATTGACCTTTACAGATAAAACGCTCCTCTCTAAAGTCAGTCTCACCCTGGTCATGTCTTCCTCTGCAGGTCTTTCAGTGACAGCTGTTTTCTCAGCAGCCCCTTGTGTTCAGAGCTGGCAGATGTGCAGTGGTACGGACGTGATAAGGCCAAACCTGGAACCCTGGTCTGAGACCTTCCTTATAGGGCCCAGAAAAGTCCTATTGCCCTCTCCTACTGCCTCTCCACTGTCCCTCACTACTACCCATCGACAACCAACAACCTCATCCTTAAGGCCCTACAAAAACCCTGCCCTGAGCGGACTGGCGGACTGGACATGAGCCTCCCTCCTTCCTAAATCCTGCCCCTCCAGCCATCTCACCACTTCTTTATCATGCCCCTCTGTCACAGCTCAGCTGGACAGGGACACACTCGCTGGGCTCCGATTCGGGCTGATTTCACAGGACAGACTGAGAAGTGCCACCTCAGCTGTTGAACTGTTGCCCTACAGCACCACAGAGCCCGCTCTTTACTCACCCTCCACACACAAGCAATGGGGCCAGGAGGGAAAAAAAGCGATGGGAAGAGAGAGCACAGAAAAATATCAAACAAACAACTCAAACTCAACAGAACCAACATCGGCCCTACCAGGATCTGTTTCATATCTCATCTTTGGTCCCCCAACCTAACTAACTCCAGTGCACTGCCACCCAATCAGAGGATACCTGCTGGATTTGAGCCTCCAGTTTAAAACCCATCTCCAGGCCCAAACAAACTGTGTTGGATTTCATTATTCCATGAATGTTGTTTGTCCTTTTTGTTTATTTGTCCCGACATATTTATAATAAAAGAAGATGACAAAAACTTTTACTGAGAAATCCGGATTAACAAACGTATAGATGACAAATTCAACTCCTCTCAGTTTAACCCACAACCAAAGACAACTTACTGGATCGACTGGTCACACCAGGGTCCCTGGGCTGGTGCCATACAGTCAACTGTATGAGAGGGAATTCACAGTGACAATATCAGGATGATTTATGGGACTCTATCTGGGATATTGATGAGGACTATAGCAATAACAAACATTGTACAATATGAACTGGTTTGAGCCTACAGAGTGAATTAAAGCAGGCATTTTGCAGTGTTCTCTGCTCTGCGATACTTGGAGAAGACGATCAGTAGTGCGTCATCAGTGAATTGGGAGTTGTGGTTATTGGGTTTGGCATTAATCTATGCTTATTTCAGTGACTTCATTTTTACGATTACTGCAACATTTCATTTTGGCTGTAGTTTTGATATAGAAACAAGACATTCTCTCACATTTTTCATTTTCACCCCTGGAAGTAAATGAGTTTTGGCCGTTGACATCTGTTGGAATCACTTGTGGTTGATGTTGAAGCTGTTCAATTGATATATCTCCATAGTGAACCATCTTTTTTATCACATGTGTCTCTTCCTCTCTGTTGCTCTTGGTTCTATACCGGTTCTGGTCACCACGTGAGTATCTGTCAGTCCCCTTTCGCAGCACTGTGCTTGCTCGTCTTTCTGTCCCACCTCTTCAACATGACTGGACACAGACAGTGGGAACCTAATGCCAACTAGAACACACACAGTGGCAGTCACAACACATATTATGGACACACAAACCAGTACAAACGTGCCAAACATGTTGGTGCTTTACATTTGTACCGTAATTCAGCACTGGAACAGCCCCTTCTTCAAGCTACAAACAGGAAAGCCCCACAGACTATAGCCATTGTACAGACACTCGGACAAATATAGTAGAAATTATTCAAATGTACTTTGAAAAGCACAACATTAACAGTGAATATGAGGGCTGGACCTACAATTAGTGAATTTTCATTTCCCACTTTCAATATATTAATAATGAGTTGTCTCAAAGTGCATAAGAGGAAGGTAGAAACGCCAGAACCACGGACAAGGTGTTACACGATAGTGCTCTTTTTATTAGGACGAGGACATCGATGCATTTTATGTTCGACGATATTTAATCCCCACTGTCAAAGCAGAAGAGAAGCCATAGCCAGAACTGAAACAAACAGTTCTTTAACCCTCTCAAATGGAGAGAATTATTTTGTCACTCATCCCAATCAACAATCAGATATTCAGATCAGGGTTACAAAAGCACACCTGGTTTTGTAAGAAGGAAGTAGAGCTCTGCATGTTTTATTTGTATCTAAATCAATGTCCCACATCTTCCCCCTAACCAGAGTCAATCATTCTTTTTTTCATTGTTGCAAAAAAAAATCTGAATTGGTGTTAATTCACTAAGCTGATGACCGATTCTACACCTCAGTGATAAAGAGAAGTGTTGTCATGTCTGGATAAATGGTGCCACATGTTTTATGGCATGGGAGGAAGGAGGTGCATCTTACCCTGTCCCTCATAGTGTTGTGTTTCCTTTATGCACTCACACCAGTTGTTGTAATCTGCCACTTTCTCTGCTATTTAAATAAGAAAGTTTAGTCCACTCCCTGCATGGTTGGTTCTCCAAGAGTTACCCACCCATGCCTGGTCAGATTTGATCAGTTCTTACCCAGGATTGGAACCAGCGCTCCCTGGTTACCTTATTGGAGTGCAAGTCTGACCCTGCTTTGCTCACTCAAAGTCTTTGCCCACTGTTCGTGTGCTAAGACACAATCCCATGCATGCCCTGCAGATCCACTGACAAAACCCCCAGAGACATTCAGCACCCGTCTTCTATCCGCTAACATTAGCACATCTTGCTCCATAGTGTGCCCCATCTCGACCTTGTGGTGATCTCTGAGCCCGATGTGAAGAAGTGTGACGTCCCTTCCCTCTGTAGCCCCAAACACACCATATTTTCTGTGCTTCATCGAAATGTATGAGGTTTTTTTTGTAATACTCCAAGAGAAATGAACTAACTCTTTTATCAGTCTTTTCCTGTATGTACGGAGGGGCACTGTAAGGTGTTGTGGGGTTTTTAACATTCACATTCATTGTTTTACAATGTTCCATTTTATATGAACCAGTATTGTTTTGTTTTTTTAGTTCTGTAACAATGCATTCAGGTGCTACAAAATGACCAGTTACTGCTTCGTCACGTAGGATCTAGACATCTTCATTGTTATCAATAGATTCAATTTACCAGATGTGCAAAATGAAGCTTATTTTAACAGACAGTTTAATAGTAGAAGACACTTCCCCAACCAGACAATAGAGCATGTAACTTGATTTTATCAGTTCTGTTCAACTGTAACAATACATTAAAGGTGTTGTAGAAAAAATGTGGAATTGACAAAAAAAATAACTGAATTCCACAGTTAATTTATTCTTTTTTTCTATTAAAATTTGTATAGTAACTTTACATTTTTCAAAACTGTGTTGTTGGAAATTGATGAATTTTCAAGATGAGAAGCAGTGTTGGTTCTTGAGAGTAAGAAAAATAAATTATTGATGAATGTTCTCAAGATTATGCCTTCATCTGTTTTTCCTTTATGTTTTCCTATTTATTTATTTTTGTAAATGAAAAACATGAAGATATTTAGTTATTCACTCACTCCCAGGTGGCTCAGATCAAATCCTTCCAGGCCATTCTGCTGAAGTATCAGTGAGACTTATCAAAGGGGATCCCCTCGTGTAGTCACCACTTCCTCTCCTCCGGACACACTCACTCTCTTGTCAGCACATCCAGGACTCAGTCACTTCCCTCTTCCACTCTGGCCTCCAAGAGAAGGAGAACAAGGATTTCCTGAGGGTTCAAAAGGAAGAAACACTCTAAAGATAAAAGGTATTACTCATCACCCAACCAAAAGATTAAACAGCTGCACCAATGCATGTGGGCGGTCTTTATTTCACGCATTTTGTCGCTTTAGATTTGCACCGAACAATCTTCCTCTGTTTAAATGCAACATGGATCCATTTAGGTGTTCTAGCAGGAGATGCAGACATCTGAACAAACTCAACATGCCCATATCATAAAACACCAGCTTCACAGACTACAAACAGTAGTTTTGATACTTTACCATAAAGAAAAGTGGTTTCTATCAGAGGAATGAGTTGTCAGTGTCTGTGAGGACGCCCAACCTCGTCATCCTGCCTTCTTTTATTCTCCTTCTGTGTCCATTTGATAATGAATACCATGTTTCTCTTTGTACTCGTTGTGTTCCCATAGCAGCTCTTCCAACCAGGCAACAGCTGGAAGCTGTTAGCCCGACATGCCGTGAGAAACTAGCTCCTCTGTGATTTTTTTTTTTTCACTTTTACACGTCTGTTAGTGTGCTTGTGTGTGTGAGCTTACTATAGGAGTGGGGTATAACCTTGCTTTATATCCTCAATGAAATCCTCAATCATTTAAATACTCAAACACACCAGACCCTTCACTGTGTTGGAACTCTATGTTGTCCTCTATCTCTGTGAGGACCACTGTGAGTTTTAGACCATAAAAGTGAGGACATCTTGCAACATTATGACATTTTGTTAAGTATTTTAAGGGACAGTTTTAGGACTGGGACACAGGGTGAGGTAAGGCGAAAGGTAAAAGTGAATGTGTGAACGTGGAAATTTAGATCTGTTGGAGAAGTTAAGAGATCAATGCAAGCTTACTAAAACCAACCATTTATTTACACTCAATGGGCATAAGATTAAAACAATGAATTCCCTTGAGACCAGGTGTGCTCAAAACATTGTTCGTTAAATCATTGCAGCTTAGAGTGCATTCATCTTCTCTTCGATATATGACATTACCCTGACCAGCAAATCTTTCTATTTCTATATTTGGCAACTGATGCAAAACAATGTCATCCTCTATACTTCTTGCACTGAACAGAGTGAGCTGATTTAGGGATCGGACTGAATAACATGACAAATCAGGGGCAATGCTGCCCTCTAGTGTTGACCACGGAGCAGCAAAATGGGAAAACTAGAATCAAGTATAACAATGTTAGATAAACAGATTGCTGAGCTTTGAAAACATGCATATATTTTTTTTAAGTTTAAACTTTGCTATTGCACTTTGTTTTGGAAAGTGAATTTGAAGCTTTTTGGAATCCCAAAGGAGAAGTTATACTAAATTTCACAATATTTAAAACAATTTTGGTTCATACAACCATATTTACCAAATGAACAACAGTAACTGAGTTTACAAAATCGCTGTTCAAGCAGGAGTGTTTTTTTTTTCAGGTCTTTGAGTTTCACTGACTGAATTCCACTTGTTCCAGTAGAGGCCCATTGGTTTCATCTGGATCCTGCCCAGAAAAGAGCAAAAACATTTCGATCCCATTAAATCATTTGAACTGAATACTATGCTTTTTAAAGTTAATATCGCTGATTTATTTCACTGAAAATCTACTTGGAGAACAACTTCCCACAAAACATGTCATCATCTGTCATCACCACAGCAAATCATCTGACAGACTCAAACTGTATTCCTGAAAGAAAGTATCTCTCTGTATATCTTACTATATTTACCTGTGAGAGGCGGCTGTAGGCCTGAATATGGGGAGGACTGTAGCGACGCAGGCCTCTCAACGACAGAAAGAGTATGTAGAGTGACGCCAGAAAACACTGTACGGCAAATGCAATGGAGCTCCCCTTTGCAACATATGAACCAATGCGCTAGTGAGAAGGATGGGTAGAGAGGGAGAGGAGGACAGTTCACCCACAGCTCGGGAAGCATTTCCACTCATTCGGTACATAAAAGTAGAGGTTGAAACAAGCTTTTCATAATGGTCAGAAATGTGTTGTTTAGGGGTATTGCTGGATATAACAAAAATACAACAACACCAGAATGGTCTTGACACAATCTCCACGTTTTAAATGAATTACAGAATTACCTGTTGGTTTGTGTTGAGTGCGACAAGCTGCGTGGACCTGAGGCTGTTGGCCAGGAGAGCAGAGAAGCCAAACAGTAGACTAAATATGTTCAGACCCATCAGAGCGATAATCTGTTCATGATGTATGGAAAATTAAGCAAGGCAGCTGATGACGTAAGCAAAGGCACCTTAGAAATTATTACACAAAGTATTTACCTTTAATTTATTAGCTTTCCTCTGAACCTCCATTGCCAGACACCCAGCAGCAAAATACTGTAACAACACAAACAGTTATGATTGTAGTATTTTAATCTCTACGCCTCTCTCTTTCTGTCTAAAGTGTTTATCAGTTGAAGCAGATGTGGACTCACAAATAAGCTTGACCACACTGGTGTTGTCATGGAGACGGAGCAGCTGTAGCTCACACATGCATAGGTGACTGTGGCCAGTATGCAAGCTAATGCACTGATGATCTGCACCACCTGAGAAGCACAATTAATGGAGCAGGCAGACAGTTTAAATGCTTAAAAAGCGTAAAAATAAATAAAAGTTAACCAATGTTGGCACAAAAAAGTAGCATCTCACTCCAGTGACTAAAAGTCTGGTATTAACCACAGTCCCAAACCAACGATGAATCCTGCCATTGATTAGCTCCCCGTGTTTGGTGGCCTGGGTCAGTGGGCGGGTTGAGGGTGTCTCCTGAAAAAACACCTGGTACAACCCCTCCTGGAACATGTTCTGTGTCATCTGTTGTGGAAGAAAACAGTTAACTTGTACAGGAAAACAAAATGGATGTTGAAAGAGAATCAGTCAAACACACCCACACACACACTTTTGATTCAGATTTTAAACTTTCAGTCAATGTGGCAGCTTACCTTCGCTTTTTTATTCACTCATTTATCCACAGCTAGCTAAAAATGGCAATCATTTAGACGGATTGTTTTCTCACAGTAGTACAGCAGATCCAAGGGGTCAAAGTTCACTTGACTTGGATGATGTATGACTGAAGTCCACTCTTGAGGAAGTGATACAGGGAGATCATTGGTCATGACTAAAGAGCTTATCAGCTGGTTGGCTAGTTTACTGTGACATGACTGGTTTCATTTTAGAGACAAGTTGGGATTATACTTTGTCTCCTAACTCCATTATCCACTCTCATATAGGACAAAAAACTAAATATTTACTAGTTTATATGACACACAAAGCGAAACTTATTCACTCTCTCTTTTCAACAAAAAACTTTTTTAATTAGAAAATATGTCAAATAAAAGCAAGGGACCACAGAATAATGTTAAAAAGGCACGTTAAGATATTAAGGTAATATGGTAAGTATGTAAAAGGAAAACAAAATAGGATTACAAAGATAATACAACAACACCTGGGCTATTTGGAAGGTCCTCCATAATGCTTTGTTTGAGAGACGTGAGCCAAATCAGCAGGCTATCCATGGTTTTTGCAAAAAATATAGGTATCACTGCATCATTCATGGTTTACTTTTAAGAAAAATCCTTCACTCGTGCTGAAATGGAGTCTGATGTAAGTGCCCTGTAACTACGAGCTTCCCCACAGGCCTGCAAATGCAGTAAGCTGCCTGCTATACACACACAGTAACTCCATTGCTAAATATATAGTCCACTTTTACATTAATGTAAAGCAGCTTTGAATAAGCCATAACTTTAGATCACCAATGCCATTAGTGACTAAAGCTGTTGCTCATCAGAGCAAAAAATGTTTGCTTTTGTTTGTGCAATCAGACTTTGGCATTAAAGAAGCGTAACAATAATATGAAATCATGGAGACAATTATGTGGAACATTTGATGTTCAGTAAGTTTGGTTCATGCTATTAACTCTTTCACACATAGTGTTCAAAACAGTGCACAGATACTCAAAAAGCTGATTGTTTTTATATAAATTCAGTCACTGCAGTGGACACTAGTGCATTGTGCCACACACTGCCACCCACTGGGTGCCGGTTGTAAGTGCAACACAAATTCATCAAAACAAAGATGGCCGCTGGTTGTCTAGAAACCCTGAGCTGCTCAGGAACAGAGTGCCAATCCTTCTACAGTAGGAGGCCCTTGTAGGTAAATGACGTTTGGTAACATCAGGGAACAACTAAGGAGTAAAACTGTAAAATGTCCAAGGTTTCATTTTATGCTGGGAGAAAATGACGATTAATCATCTGTCCCCTAAATTGCACATCATGCATTGTAGGCTATATTTAAACTACAATTAATAAGCGAATATAACTGCGACTTTGTGGCTCTTCAAAATAATCCATCCCCATAAACCTTTTGTCTGTAAATCACTTGATTTATGTTATTGGGATTATCTTTTTGTAGCAGAAATGATATTTTTACAATATTCTTTTATTTTTGTGGATAGTATTAACCGAAAGAAATACAGTTCAACAGGAAGGTAGGAACTGAGGATTCAAGAGCAAGGAGCAGAATGAGTGTGGGGTACGGGTCAGGACCCAGGTTCAACATTTTCAACAGTAGGCTATTAGCCTAGAATATGTTAAAATATGTGAACAGAGTTTAAAATATTTTATTTTATAGTTTTCACAGAATGTATACGTTTATTCATTGGTTTGTTAAATACATATTTCTTCAGTTTAAACTGAAAGGCATGCTGGATAAATGTGTTTAAAAAACAAACAAACAATTTGTTCTCAGTGACAACATTTTTTGCAGCATTCAGCATTTTATATGATTAGAAAAAAAATCTTCAAAGAGGAATAATACACATTCAAGGCTAGGTACTGTATGTAGTAACAGTGCCTCATCCACATAGTAATATGGTACATGAACATACAGTTTATATGACCTATAAAAAGCTAATTGAAAATAGGATGGGACCTATGATTGAACCTTGAGGAACTACAGGTAATGTGTTGATCAAGAAAAAAGTTTCCAGTACTGAGTGAGAATGTTTTATTTGAGAGATTTTAGTTTAGTGCAGCAACTTTTTTACCAACCCATGGTTTTGACAACAGTGCTGGTATCACGTTTAGATGTATTTTTGAGATTATCTCTTCACAGATGCTAAAATATAATAAACCTTTATTGATCCCCGGAGGGGAAGTTTTGGCTGTTGCATCAGCACAAGAACAGCAATAAATAATAAGCAGCTGATAGAGAAAATAAAATAAAATAAATAATAAGAGGTATATATAAAAAAAACTAAACTAAATAATAATGTCTACTACTAATAATAATAATAGAATAAAAATACAAACTAGCTGAGGTGGTGTTTGAAGTTATCATCATGTAACTACTCACTCCACCACTGGCCTGCTACATGCAGTGAACTACCAACCCCTAATGCTGTTCAAACTCTCTTCTTAAATTATTGCCCACTTTTACATTTATCAAATTCAGCTTTAAAAATCCCTAAACCAGGATTCCAATAATACTGGTGATTGAAGCCGTTGCACATTACAGAATAAAGTTTACTATATGGTCTCAATTGTTAGTTTCAAGACTTCTTCAATACAGCATTCAACATTCAGCCCTTTACTAGATTGTCTCTGTTGCTTTGCTGCTGTAGGTATCCAGTGATCCATCTGTCTAGTCCGTCTTAGTTTTCCTGACTCTCAGGCGGCTTTAAGACCTCCTTCTGCCTATATTTGGCCTTTGGATCAGTTTGCTTAACCTGCTTACTATTCTGTTAAAGAGTTTAAGCCTGAGAGTATATAGTTTTATCCTCTATTACATTACCTTTTGAGTACAATTGTCTGAGGCCGAAAGCAAAAATGTTACAGTGTGAGGAACTTTTCCTCAGATCACATAAGCTAAAACTGGTCCAGGGCAAAATGACTTTAGTTCCATGTGTGATAAGAAAACAAAATAAAGCCCTTTCCACTTCCATTCCTGTCACTTTTAAACAGATATAATATTTATATTATTCAATGTAAGCAGACATCTGACAGCGCAGATGTCTTGTGATAGTTGTATTAAAACCTCCTGCTCCTACCCGGTCCTCTTCACCTCCTCCTTCTTCATCGTAGTAGAAGATGTTGTCTCTGGGTTCGTCTTCAGGAAGAGGGACATCCTTCTCTGATCTCCTCATTCTTCTCAGCAACAGCAACAGCAGCAAGAGCAGTACTGTGGTCAACGGAAAGATCTGAGCAACTAAAGACAGATTTAAGACATAGGGGGAATACAAAAGACTTGCTACACAGAAGACCAAAGATTGCTCCCAGAACTGAGGTCGCGAGGGAAGAACCGCGCAGTGGAGGGGCAGAATGTGGGATGACGCAGGTAGAGACAGCCCCTTGACATCGGCACACTTCTACGTCCAGTGTGCTGTCTTGGTACATCATGCCGAGGTCATAGATTCGCATCAGCACATTATAGTCCCCAGGTGATAACTCCCGTCTGGGAGCCAGGGCTGCCACATCACCTGCAAGTAGAGGAAAAGATTCAGAATTAAGACTTGATTACAGGGATGGAAAAGGAAAAGGATCACTATTGCAGAGACTGGCTTTCCTCTGCTTGATCACAGGATGATGGTCATTCACATCGAATAACGTCACAACCAGAGTACCCGTCCCTGTAGCCGGGACGGTATCTAGAAGAATGGAAAGAGAAGGCTTAATGTTTGGCAAAGGAGAAAGAAGGTTGTGGCAGTGTGTTCAGGGAATACCAAAAGTATAAATGTACCATTGTCGTAAGCCAAAACTAGGACTGTGTATTTGCTGTCTTTGATATAGTACGATTCTCGGTCCATGTTGCTTTTAACTTTGACTGATCCTGAGTCTTTATCAATACTTAGCCACCGGGCAGTGTCATTATGTAGTTTGTATCTGAAAAAAGCAGAGCCATAACCTGAGTACAACTAAAACAGAATAGCGTACATGCATATAAACACACTACGTACATACGGTCTCCACATGTACACAGTATGTGTGTGTTGTTGTTCCCTAACGCTCTGTTTCCTGGCTGTGTCTGGGTCCTTCGCTCTGAGGTCGGCCACAGAGCTCTCTGTTTTCACATCTTCTGAGATGCTTCCATGGATCTCTGCTGGACTGAAAACAGAAGGCTCGTTCTTGTCCGTGACCGTTACAGTGACCGTGGCTGTCGAGGTTCACACGAGTCCAGAAAACGGCACCTCGTTGGTCACCACCGCCAGCAGAGTAAAGACAGGAAAGCTCTCAAAATCCAGCCCCTTGGAAGTGATGGGGAGCAAGGAAAGACGGATGAAGTACGTGTGTTGAGGAAAACAAGTCCTCGATAAAAAAAGGTTTCCCAACCTTTGCTGTTTTGAGGATTCCCTCCATTTTACTGGAGCCTGTGGTGATGTTGAAGTCTCCTCCTTCGTCGCCTTTGATTATTGAATATTTGGTGTTGGCATTTGGAGATCCTAACTCATCCTCGTCAGTGACTTTTAGTCTTAGTACCTCCGCTCCAACTTCATTCTCTTGGACTGATGTGGATATCTGGGGTAAAGCATGAAACTGTACTAAATGCTGTCACGGATTAAATTTATTTCAACATTATTATGAAGTATTTGTGAATTTTTAACTCACAGATGTGACGGTGAATCGTGGAGCTTTATCGTTGCTGTCTGTAATGCTAATTATGACAGCACAGGTGGTTGTCAGCCCCTCCCCCTCCATATCAGCAGCTTCAATGGTCAGCTTGTACTCCGGGTGAGTCTGACACAGGAGCATGAGTCACAATGGAAATGAGGAAAGAGAAGAGTGGTGATTCTATTACCTCTCTGTCCAGTCCTCCTGCCTTCACACTGATCGTTCCACTCACTGGGTTCACGGCAAACATGTCCTCTGTGGGCGTCTGAGCCTTTATCTTATACCTTATTATAGCATTGTTTGTCTGTGGGTCATCTTTATCCACTGCTGTTACCTTTATGATGGAGTCCCCTGTTTTAGACAACAATACAATACTGACTATAAGGACTTGAAGTTCACATTTTAGGAAGAAAGGTTTGCTGAATCCTTTACTCACCAGTGCCGGCGCTTTCGCTCACTGTGCCACGGAAAAGGTTCTGAGTAAATGTCGGAGCGTTGTCATTCTAGTCAACGACATTGATGATGAGCTCTGTGGGCTCCTCAGCCTTCATGCCCTCATTCACTGCATGGGCCCACAGCTGTAACACACACCATACTATTCGGATTGCAATAGTTTGCATAAGGATAAAGACAGTTATGGGATTGACTGCATAAAGTGAGTTTGTGCTTGTTGTTTTAGCTCACCCTGTATTTCTCTGTGTTCTCCCTGTCCAGGGGCTGGTGGGTCACAGACAAGCTCTCCAGACCGCCGATTTAAAGTAAAAACACCCTGAGGGTGCTGATCAGCTCCTGGTCCAGTGAGGCTGTAGGTTATCGCCACCTTTTTCTTATTGTTCGACTTGATCTAAACAACAGATTTTCTAGTCAGTCAGGACGGCTTTAAAATACATTTAGTGAAAATGCATTCAAAACAGTTCAATGTGCTTAATACTACGTTATTTACCTTCACCATGAATGTAGGATACGGACCCCTGTCATTTTCTGGAAAGTTAATTGCTGGAATAACCCACTCCCTCTTCCTCCGTGTCAAACGGCCGGACGCGTGCGCAAACTCAGCGGTGGGGAGCTGCTGGAGGTCCACGTCACAGTTGTTCTGTTTCAATCAGAACTCACCATGTCAAATCAGATATATAATTGCAATCTAATCAGTAAGTCAAGTTTAAGATTACCTCAAAATGTTTGCCTCTTGGGATTTCGTTATTCGTACAGTTGAATCTGTTGTTCAAGCAGCATGGCTGGATGGCCACCACCGTCACTGGACTGGGTCTGCTGCTTTGTTCTAGTGGCAGCCTGCCAAATCTGTGGTATTTACTAACTCACCTTCAGAGCTCCTCAGTCAGCATGATGAATATATTATCACCCAGACTCAGTACTATCAGTATTTGTTAATGTATCTGATTTGATCAGTGAAATGTTGGTGACAAAACAAAGAAGCCAGAGGTGACCTCAGTCACTGTCAGACATGCAGGTGCGTGTTCATGCACTCCACTCTCGCCCTTTTCTGAGAGTAGCAGTGTTTACATAACACTCGAGGATCAGAATGGCTCCCGTGACACTCAGCACAATGTTGGCAGTTTATTTTTGAAAACTTGTTTGCCACACAGCTTTGGATATCAAGCTCTCTACATTTTGCAAAACACAAGTTGGCCTGTGTATTTAATTTGATTGTATTTACTTTTCAATCCAAATGTATTTGTGATTAAAAACACACCTGCACCTCTGAGTGTAGTGTCAACTTAAATACATCTAACAACCAGACTGAAGACAGTACATTTATTATTTTTTTAGCAAGCATTATTTATTATTATAAAAGAAATATATTTTGTATTGAATTAAAAAAAGACAGAACATTTACACTAAATAAACAACTCAAATTCACAGCTTACACATAGCTACAAAGCCAAGTAAAAAGAAAAAAAACCTTCACAGATGGATTGTCTAAAGCATTAAAAAAAAAATCAGAAAGGGAACAAAGTGAGTGAGTGCTTTATTCTATAGTATTGTAATTACTCCGAACATTTACACTTTTAACAGCGAACTCAGGTGATGTATATAAAATTATAATTATATTATAAATACACTGAAGGATAAAAAAATGTTTAGCCACAAAGTCTGTATTTTAACTTGATAAATGCTACAATTCGGAATATGTAACCCATGTTAGCTCTAAAGACCAGTGAAGCTTTACTTGTACTTGTGTGCTTGTACATAAAACAACAACTTTCATAAAATAATATTTATAAACCAATGTATGTAACAGGTTGTAATGATCTTCCTTTTCGGTCCAAAAATATCCAGAAAATAAAAGCAGGGTGAAAATGTTGACTAACCTTCTGCTAGCTGTGTTAAGGTCTAGCCAGGTCAGAGTTCAGATACACCACAGTAACTGTGATATCATCCCTGTACATTCTAGCTAGGTCGTCTGGCAAGGCGAGCATCGTGGCCAGTCTCCCCTGGCTCAGTTCTCCATACTCCCCGGTGCCGAGAGCATGTCTGATGAGGTGTGTAGCCGCGTTGCTGTCTAAAGCGGGGGAGGCACGGGCCCTGCGTCTTAGCAGGAGTTCATGCATCTGACCTAATTTCATTTGCCTCTCAGATGGAGAAACAGGAGCCTGGGAAAAAGAACAACAGAAATTTACGAGGTTGAAGGTGAAAGTTGTGTGCTGTGAATCAGGGATATAGCGATACATATCACTCTCAATCTACAAACGAACCTGAAGGTGAATCCCACTCAGGTGCTCTCCAACGAGTCGCACAGCCTCCTCGTTCCCGAGTTCATCCCACAGCCCGTCGGTGCCGAGGATCAGGAAGCGGTCCTGAGGTCTCAGCTTGTGATGGGTTATCTCGGGTGCCACATCCAGATAGGGTGGAGTTAGGTAGTTAGGTGGACTGTACTCGTACAGGTTGAGAGAGTCCAGGTCCACTCCAGATTCCAGGCTGGCTAAAATGCTCTGCTGCAACTCGAGGCTCCACTTGAATCTTACGTCACCAAACCCACGCAGTGGCATCAAAACCTGACAGCGTCATAAAGACTTAGGACCAGTGACTTATTTTCTTAATTCAGCAGTTAACTCAATAGTACAGTGCCTGTTTAGTGTTATGCCATGAAGAACTCTCACCCCGAGCAGTCTGTCATCTGTGACCACTGTGTCTCTCTCTGAGGGCGGGTGCTGGGTCTTGATCCGCTCCACTTCAGCCTGGTTCTGTGTGTTGTGGTCCTGGGAAAGAGGCAAAGCACTCCAAGATCCATCCTCCTCCAGCACCCCCAATACCGCCCTGCAGTCACCGGCATTCGCCACGTGGATCCTGTCTGTGCAAACATGAGCCACACAGGCAGTGCTTCCAGCAAACGCAACCTGGACAGACGATGGCGCGTGTGGATCAACATCGTGTGACCTTGAATAGGCTGAAGCAGCAGAGAAAGGTTTGTGTTGGTACCTGGATGGCTGTGCCTTTCATCAGGTCACTGTAAAGAGGGACTTGAGCCTCCAAGGAGATGTCAGCGTCGAGTCGTTTAAAAGAAAAGTCCAGAGCATCCAGAGGACTAGGAAAGGATGCGAGGGAAATCAGAAGGAAAAGAGTTTTGATCAGGAGCACATGTCTAGGCACATCCATCGAGGGAATATGGAGATAAAATGTGGATATACTGTACTTAGTGGAGATCCCAAAGCTACGAAACTGTTCATCTCTACCGACATGGTGTATCAAATAGACCGACAGCGTTTGGCAATCACAGACAGCAACACACACACACACACACACACACACACACACACACACACACACACACACACACACACACACACACACACACACACACACACACACACACACACACTTATTTCTCAACAAAAAATCCCTATAGGAAAAGACAGACTATACATTGCAGGAATGTAAATCTTAAGTGTTTAACTCCCAAAAAAAAAAAATAAACTGTACATTTATGCTATTATGATGACATGAACCAGCATTTTTTTTAATACCTGATGCACAATAGAAAAATACCAAATGAAGGAAAAAGGAAAGGGGTTCATTTATTTTGAACACAACTCAAAGAATTACCCCCATTTAAGTTTGCTAGAATTGTATGTCTTTGGACCTACCTCATGCCTTCACCGTGTTCCTCACTGTCCAGTAATTCTTGCCAGAAAACTCTGAGGTGTTCAATGTAGAGGGAAGTAGATTCACGATAGTTGAAGTCTGCATGGTGTTTGTACCACTGCAAGATGGGAGGAACAGCTCTGCCATGCTCCATGCATTTCTCAAGCTCCCCCAGCCTCTGCCTTGACATCATTGCCACTGCAGCGTAGTACAGCAGACGTTCACTGACAGCCTGGGCACACGCCCAGCCCCCATGGCCATCAAACACTCCAAACAGCATGCCCTTTGACTGGAGAAGATATAGAAAATGACCTTAAATGTAACAAGAAGGGAGATAAAAGTAGGCCGATGGATAGGATTACAGACAGGGGAGAGAGAATACATACCTCTAAGCAGGTGGCTGCACTGCGACGGTCTTCATTGGGTGTGTTAGCAGCCAGCTGGTTGCTCTCAAACTTTCTGACAGCACTGAGTCCCCTGCCATCAAACTCTGGCACACTCACAATCTGAAACATAGACGCACGTACACAGAGACGTAAGACGTAGGGTTACTCAACGGTCTATCCATCTATCTATCCATCCATCCATCCATCTATCTCTCTATCTCTCTTTCTCAACTTAAGATGACCTCAGAAACATGATTGTGTTTTCATATCTTTTCTATTTTTATAGTTTCAAAAACACCATCACATCTATTACCTGCTCATTAGATCGCAGAATACTGTTGATTTGAACCCTGCTGAGCTGGAAGTTTAGATCCTGACGAGTTGAGCGGTGCCGCCTACTTTGAGGCCACTTCCCCGACTCCTCAGCAGTGAGGCCCCACTTGTCTGATCTGCAGGTACCCCAGGATGAGGAGTTACATTGGTGGGCTGGTCGAGTCCGAGAAGACGGGGACGCTACAAAGTGGGTGTACTATACGGGCAAAAGAGAGGGAATGGCGACATTAGATCATAATATTGGGCAAATGACACTAAATATCTAAATACTCAAGTACTAGTCAATCACAGGGTACAATTCAATTCAATTTATTTTGTATAGCCCAAAATCACAAATTAGCCTCAGAGGGCTTTACAATCTGTACACATACGATATCCTCTGTCCCGGGACCTCACATCAGTTCAGGAAAAACTCCCCCAAAACTACCCCCCAAAAAAACCTTTAAGGAGGAGAAAAAGGGAAGAAACCTTCGGGAGAGCAACAGAGGAGGATCCTCTCCCCGGATGGACAGAAGTACAATATATGTCACGTGTACAGAATGAACAACATAACAGTGTTACAACACATTCAATGCATATGACAGAAATTATTCAGTAGGCATGATGAAAAAGTAGAATAATCATGATAGAAGCAGTAATGGTACAATGCAACTATAAATAACAATGACAATAGCAGTAGGTGTCGGGCAGGACCAGGGTCCAGATATAACCACGATCCATGGAAACAGGTACACACCTGTAATGGGGCGGTGGGGTTGGAAAGTGTCACCGTGTAGGATGAAGCTCTTTGGAGGATGCTGGCGCACACACGTCCAGACATCTCGAACAGGCGACGCTGTCGGTGAACGTGTTGCTCTGCGTTCAGAGAACCAGACAGTGGACAAGGTTATGAAACCAGCACGAGTATGTTGAAGGCAATCTAACGTAAAAAGATAGCGAGCTGGATCTTCTGCAGGTTATGCTCTAATTAACAACGTTAGACCACAGCCGGTCTCGTTATGACATTTCCGTGGCGGTCATATGTGCAAGCGAGCTGACGTTTGACACAATCATTTTAACAACATTCAACGCCAGCCTTAACACGTACAGCTGGCGTTGAATGTTGTTAAAATGATTGTTAGCTTGCTTGCTGGCTAGCTTCGCTAACGTTTACCATATAATATATATAATATACAGTATATACACCCAAACCTATGCTGGATCTAAACAGACACACGTTGACTTAGTACGTATCTTAAGTACAACACTTCTCGCTCGCTTAATTGATTTAAATACGTACAAATGTAGTAAAATTTACAAATGAATCGATGTCGACCGTCAGAACTCCAGACATAACGCCGATATGTCGCAACGTCTGACGTAGCATCTGACGCACTGTTGTAGTCCTTAATAAAAAGCTTTGGGAAAAAGATAGTGGAAGCAATTTTAATAGACGATCTTTGTTTGAGACATCTCGAGCTGATGATGGCTGATACAAGTCACATATTATAGTTTTAAATTTAAAACAATTATTCAAAAGCTCTGAAACGATAGCTATTCTACTTATTTTATACTTTATAGTTTGGGGATACTGAAGAAATATTGCTCAATGACGTCTTTGTTTAGCATCTATCTAGTAACAGTTATATATATATTGTATATTATATATTTCTATATACACTATTATAAATGTATCAGTTTGAAGCCACGCCCATCTGTCAAACGTCACTGGCGTTGTCAGTTAGTTCCGTTTGTTGCTATGGTAACGAGATGTCCAGACGTCGCGCTAACAACGTTAATATGTCGTTTCCTAAACTAACCTAACTTTTGGTCAGTGAGAAGTGTCAGTTGTCTCACTCTAACTTAATGTCAGCCCTGAAGTAAACGTTTTGACATCAGCTTGATGGAAAAAATTAACTCTGAAAAAGTTAAAGTTAGCTTGAATATTTGATTTTTGTTAGCAAGGTTAGCTAGCGAGTTCTGGCAATATCATTTAATTAGCTAACGTTACCTTTAAAGGTGACAATAGCGCTCTGAACTCTAAACCAGTGAAATGGATAATTCAGGGGTTTGCAGCAAAAGCCGTAATAGTAAGTGAAGCCCACTCCACAAGTGCACATTTCGTTTATTTATTTGTAGACTGGAGTAGCTAATGCAACTTTATATGCTTACAAATGTAGCTAGGTTAACTCGTGTCTCTCTGGTTGACATGGCCTCTCTCATTTCATCTTTCTGTTTTCAGCCATAAGGACAGATCTCAGTTTGCTGCTCGAGTGTCTGAAGTTTCAGATGAAATGTCCCGATCTGCAAAAACAAGCTCTTCTCACCATTCACTCAATCTGTGAAAGGAGAGGTAACACTGAACCACCAAGGACCAGACATGTCCTTCTTTGACTCTTACCATCTACACACACTAACCATCTACACACACTATCCGTCTACACACACTAACCATCTACACACACTAACCAGCTACACACACTATCCATCTACACACACTAACCATCTACACACACTAACCATCTACACACACTAACCAGCTACACAGACTAACCAGCTACACACACTATCCATCTACACACACTAACCAGCTACACACACTATCCATCTACACACTCTATCCATCTACACACACTAACCATCTACACACACTATCCATCTACACACACTATCCATCTACACACTCTATCCATCTACACACACTAACCATCTACACACACTATCCATCTACACACACTATCCATCTACACACTCTATCCATCTACACACACTAACCATCTACACACACTATCCATCTACACACACTATCCATCTACACACTCTATCCATCTACACACACTAACCATCTACACACACTATCCATCTACACACACTATCCATCTACACACTCTATCCATCTACACACTAACCATCTACACACACTATCCATCTACACACACTATCCATCTACACACACTATCCATCTACACACACTAACTATTGTTCATGTTTGTTGTAAGACACATGTCTTGCTGACAAACACATTATAATCATTTATTTCTAAGTCAGTGATGATTACATATTCAGCATAACATCTTGACATGATACCTTTCCGTCTTCTGTTTCACTTTTCATTTCCATTATTTTAGAGGATAATGTGGACCTGCTGAGGGAAATGGGAGGTGTGTCCTTTGTGTATAACCTCTCCAAATCCAGTATTGTTCGCTCAGATGTTAAGGAGACTGCACTCTTTACGCTTGGCACGTTAGCAGAGGCCAATGGTAGGGGTGTGTGTGTGTGTGTGTGTGTGTGTGTGTGTGTGTGTGTGTGTGTGTGTGTGTGTGTGTGTGTGTGTGTGTGTGTGTGTGAGATAGTTGCTGAATAACAATTCAGGGGCTCGTCTTGTGAAGGATGCAGTCCAAAAAGCTGTGTCCTTTGCAGCAGTTGAAGCTTAGAATGAATGTGCATGTCCTCCCCAAATGAGACAGCACTCAGGGATGCATTTAGGTAGTCCTTGTCAAATGTAAAGTTGAAAAGTCCCTGGTTTCCGGGCAGTTGCTCTTAAACAGCTGACTAAGTGGTAAATATTGGTGGTAAATAATAGGTACTGGCAAACACTTTACTATGTTAATGTTAATCTTTTTCATTTTTCTATAGATTGTTGGAAACTAAAAGCTGCAAAGGACACAGATAGGATAGCTTTGTCTCCCCGTCATGACATAATCAGTTTTAAGACGTGGGCATTAGAGACTGTGGTCCTGGATTGAGATACAGCATATGTGTATTTTACACAACAAACCTGTGTACTGTCCTATGTGAATACAATATCTAATATATGTATTGGTATAATGTGGTATCTTCAAATGCAAGTCAGTTAGAGTAAATTACCATTTTATGATACTGAAAACGTACCTTCTATTTTTCCTTCTGGTAGTGTATTGCAAGAATTATCTCTGCAGAAAGGAGACCTTTGTAGACCTCGCTGGTTTGTTGCTGAAAGAAGACGTCCCGCTGACACAGAAGAGAGTGTCTGTGTATTTGCTGTCTGTGTTGGTAGCCAACAATAGTAAGATCAAGGATGAGTTAAAGCTACAGGATTGGCTGTCTCATTTAGATGCAATTTCTTCTGTCATGACATTTTCTTTGATTTGGTTTTTCGTTCAAGCTCATGAAAGCCCTTTTATATATTTGGAACAAAATGTACATCAGTTTTTGTAGGTCTCATGAATCTGTGTGTTATTGCAGAATCAGGACAGACTTTAGGCCAAACAACTGGCTGCCTGGATATTCTATTGGACCTCTTCAGGTACTTTGCCATTCTTAATGCCAGACATCAGTCATACATTGGTATGCCAGAAATTGTGTTTTTAAAAACCCACTCATACAAGCATTATACATTTTTGCAGGACCACATCCCCTTTCTCTACAGAGTCAACGTTGAGAGCAGCTAATGTGACTCAAACCTTCCAGCTTTGGGCATCTGTGTCTAGTGCTCTCTGTGGATGTGTCAACAACCCTCAAAATGGTAATGTCGTCTGTTTATTTGTGCCTTGTACTGAGCATTTAGTATGTAAAACATTGATGCTCTTGCCATCCAGGTAACTACTTGTAAGTCAAACCATGGGATACCACATTAAGTTATTATCTGGAGTAAGAGAAAAAATATGTTTTTGCTCAATTGTGTCTTTTGTCTTCCAGACGAGGCTCAGCGTATTTGTGTGGCAGCCTTTGCCATCATAAAAGTCTGGCTTCAGCAGATTGTTTTGCCTCGTCCTGAGATTTTTCAACCCATATGTTCCTTCATAGCAATGACGGTTGCCAACAACTGTAAGTGACAGGGGCAGAATGCCTCGTGCTTAAACTGTGTGTAAAACCTAAAAATGAAACTTATTAAATGTATATCACCTCTTTGTTTTTGCAGCCTGTGTTCAGGAGAGTTTTTCTGCCTCAGGGTGTCTGGATACGCTTGCTCTTGCACTGGTTCGTCTTGCTTCCGCGGCAGATACAAGCTTGATGTCTTGCCAGCTTTCTGTCACTATATCTAAGACCCTGTCAGCTTGCATGACAGAAAACTGTGCGTATCACTCTCACACGCATATGCACACATCTGGACACTTCACTTACGCAACAAAAGGGTCTCCCATTTCATTCACAATCTATTCTTTGTAGCTGCTCTGGCTTCGGGTCTTTCTCAGTATGGTGTGGTTTTCCACCTCTTCACCTTGCTGGTGAGCCCTCACCTGGACCCTGAGGACAGACTCTCTGTTTTACTCACTCTGGGCCACTGCACTGAGGCCTCTGGTAAGACTGCACAGTAGTGAGCTGCTTGTGTCTCTGTGTTTCTGCTTCATATCTTGAACACGTTCTTCACAGTCTTGCTTCTTTAGAGAGTACAACTTGAGTATTTATGCTATCCATGTCTTTTTCACAAATGTGTTTTTTTTTCCCGCCTGTAGAGGAGCACCAGTCCCATTTGGTGCAGTGTGGAGGCCTTGCCCTCATCATAACCCTACTCACAGAAGATACAAGTGAGGAGGTCAGGAAGGCTGCTACATTCATATTGCAGACCTGCAAACAGGCCAGTAAGTCATCAACATGAGTTCAGTACTGTTCCTCAGTAAGTAATGCAGAAGCTTCATTGTCACCATTGCAAAAATAACATCCACTTCCTTTTTACATTTACTTCTATATTGGGCAAATTTGAATTTAACTTTGGAAACCAAATCATTTAAATGAGCTTTCTTGCTCTTACATATTAAAGAGAAATGACAGATACCCCACAAAGCATTAAATGGAAATTCCTGGTCTACTTTTCTGAAAGTGTGAATATAAGAATGAATAAATAGAATAAGTGATTGAAGAATACGTGGCTAGAATGTAGAATATGAAGTTATAATGACTTGTTTGTCGTTGTTTGTGAAGCCATGTCCCTGGGAGGGCGTGGTGCGATAGTGAGACAAGGGGAGGATGAAAATGTGGACCCCATTACAAACATGGAAGGCTTCAGGGGCTCAGCCAGAGAGTTGCTGCGCAGGATTGACCTGCTGGAGAAGAGACAGGCCAAGGTCAGATATACACTCACACACATGGCCATAATATAATTAGTATGAACAGTGGTGAATCATGATGTGTGCTTATGTCCATCTTCAGGAGGACGAGGATGAGCAGGAAGTCACAGAGCCGTTCACTTCAAGTAAAGGTCTAGGCCAACCCCCTCTGCCTCCAGCCTACACTCTGCCTCTGCAGCAGAAGGAGAGCATTAAAACCATTCACACAGCATATCGACAGAACAGCACTCTTAAGCATGTAGAAGCAGGGGCTGACAACAACATTCAACTTCAAACTGTCAGAAATGTGATCAAGAATAAGAATGACAAGCAAATGAGCTCCAATTTAAGTACGCAGAAAGAGAAGGCGAAAACCACTGGAGGGCCTGTGAGCTGTTCAGTGTGCAATGGGACTGGAGCCCTAACGTCTTCCCATCTGCAGCCACTAGAGGGAGGCAGAGAGCCTCGTACAGCAGACAAGTCAGTGGAGTTCCTCAATGTTGATTACTTCCTAATTATGAAATGACAGCTTTCATTATTACTTTTTCCGCTGTCTTTTTGTTTAGTCAGTTGTTCAAGCTCCCAGCAGCAGTGAGGCACAGTGTACCAAAAGAAATAAAAGGCTCCGATGAAGAAGGTGAGAGTCGCAGCTTCATACCTTTAACACACTTTAACTTATTTGCTTTAGTTTTGAGTAGATGTACAGTTTTTTCATGTTTTTTAATTCAAGTTTTATGTTTTTATGTTAAGAGTTGCAGGACTGTGAGATGAGTACGGTGGGGAAAATCCGAGTGGAGGAACACTCACAGTCTCGTATCCGGTGTGCAGGTAGGAGAACGTGATGCTGCCCCTCAATGAAATGCTTTCCATTTCTTTCTGTGTCAGTGTAAAATGTTATATTAAGCAGATTTTATGTTTCTCTGTCTTCTACCAGTACAAGCTTACTTAAGTCACTTGGGACTATGTAATAAGGCCACGTTTATAATCCTCACTGAATTTATTCTTTTAAACTTGAAGAGATTTTTCAGTTTGATTTTTTGCAAAGCCAACACTGGACTTTACACTGAATTGTTGGCATCCCTGTTCTTTCTCTCCTTTAGGTTGTGTGTTGCCTTTTGAGGAGGTGACCAGTCGCACGTTTGCGTCTCTGCAAAGCTCCTGCCACCACAGCTGTGACCTGCACAAGGTTCTCCAGGAAGCCACAGACATGTTCCGGACTCGTCACTGCAACCTTCTGTTCAGGACAGAGCACCAAGATGACACTGAGCAGGCGAACCCAGACACAGACAGAGTTTCAGCTGCAGAGCCACAGAGAAGCTGGGAAAACTGGAGCGGTGAGGAAATCCATCTTCATGGACAATGTCTTACTCACTTTGCAACGGCCTTGGTTTGGAGGTTGTTGTATGTTAGATGGCCAGTTCACAAGGTGGTGGAAAATTAGCACCTTGTATCAAAGTTAAATATAGGAATGGACACAAATTATCCTCACAGTTGAAGCTAACTGGCATCCTTGATATGTTTAGCCCACAGTAATTATCTGTGGGTGCTCACAATGATAACATAATAATAAGATATATGCTGTATGTGGCCCTAAAATTATCAGGCGACCTGTCCAGGGTGTACTCTACCGTCACCAAATGTCAGCTGGGATCGGCTCCAGCCCCCACGTGTCCCTGAACAGGATAAGCGGTTAAAGATAATGGATGGATGTTCTATGTGTTTGTAGCAGGATGGGGCTACAACTTACATTTCATTGGGCACTGTGTTTTAAAATGACACTTGTGTTTTTAAAATGACAAATAAATTAACCTTGTAACCATGTAATTACAAGCTGTGAGTGTGTGAGCACATGTTCTGAGTTTTGTTTTGCCCGTTTTCTGACATTGTATGAGTGCTCAAGTTCTACATTTTGTTACCCTAATCACTATAACCTGGTAAGGCTTTCATTGGCTAAGCTGCTACTGCAACATGGGCTGAATATTACTGCATTTGGCCGAAAAATATTCCATACATATAAAAGCCTGGGCGCGGGCAACATTTCAGACTTAAACGAATATACGCTACATAATAGGTGCACTGAATTATGGGTATTGTGATCAACACATGCTTTCATTGCTGAAAGCTCTAAAAAGTGGTATTTGTAAAATATGTAGACAAAAAACATCTCCTTCATCATAGACCATACCTCAGTCAAGATAAATGTTAAAACTTTACCAATGAAAACTCAATATCTTGTCTGGAGTTGATTAGATATGAGATAAACATACTTCATGTGTATTGCTGTTGTTCCAAACTGATTTATTGTACAGTACATTTTCCTTGTCCATTACTTCATAACTTTTACTTTGATATTGTCAGCATGAAACACACATTGTTGTCTTTAACTTCTGCTATAAAATGTCTGATTTCTATTCCACTGTAAGAGATCTGCCTGACTCCCGTCCGTAAAGGAGCAGGGAAAGGCCAGAGCTCCCAGCCAGAACATCCCTGGAAGAAGCACAATAGTAAGAATTATGAAGCAATTGGATTTTTATTCAGCTCTTTTGCATATCAATGTCTTTAAGGACTGTAGGAATGAGCCTATCTAACAAATCAACAATAAATCATGAAACCACATTTTGTTGTCCGATAATCTTTAGGTGTGTAATTTGGGTGTCTTCTTCTTGCATCACAGGTATTACTTTGACTCCGCTGCATAGCGGAGCTAAAAAGGAGACATTGAGTACTCACAACAAGACTGGTATGTAGTATGTGACATAATCATAGCAACATATGATTTATTGTTGTCCTTTATATTTCTCATGTTCAACAGCATTGATCCCATCGCTCCTCCTTTTAGGTCCGAGCTTGATTCCCCTGAAAAGGCCTCATCTTCCTGAAGGTAGATATGTGCTATCAGATATGGTTATTTACAGTAGATTACTTTAGGTGTGTGTGAATGTTATAATTGAGAGCCTTTTGTGGGAGCTGTCTCTCTGTAGTGTGTTCTTGGCAACAGACGAACCAAAGAGCAGAAGGAATGTTGAACCGCAGCCAGTGTTCTCACAGTGCAGGCCAGAGCTGGTTCAAAACAGCACAACTGTATTGAGCTATTTCACACTCTGTGTAACACAGTGTCTGTGTCTGTGTCTGTGTGTGTGTGTGTGTGTGTGTGTGTGTGTGTGTGTGTGTGTGTGTGTGTGTGTGTGTGTGTGTGTGTGTGTCTGTGTCTGTGTCTGTGTGTGTGTGTGTGTGTGTGTGTGTGTGTGTGTGAGAGAGAGAGAGAGAGAGAGACAGACAGACACTGTGTTCTGATGCTTTTGTATTAAGCCAGTGGCTTGGTGTTGAAAGAAGTTTGAATTTTAGTCTCTTCCACATTATGATTTTGAATGCTCTGTACTTTCAGGATACTGTACATCAAAAGTAGATATTAATATATGTTGTGGCTTTATATGCCATCAATCCCCTTTTTCTCCTGCTTTCTAATTTTGCCAATTCTCTTGCTTTAAGTCAGACTTTCTTCATGACTGCTGTCATGCTGAGATATACTGTATTTTTATACCTCTCAGCCAAATGCATTTTATAATGCTCACTTTGTGTGCGTGCACAGCTAGAGCAGTTTTTTCTTGCATTTCACTGTCCACCTTTTCATTCTGTCTCCATACACTTCAGTTTTGTTTTTTTTACATCTTTCTCTTCTTTCCTTTTAAACTCTTTTCTGTCTTTAGTTTTGCCCCGTCATCTATTCTCTTGCCTACTTCACCAGTCATTCTTCTCCTCCTGTATTGTTGTTTGTTCGGCAGTGCAGCTGCATTAGTCATAACTGGTGATGTAATACTTCACTTATGAGAAATGGTGCAAGAGAGAAGACATTGTCTATCTTTATATTTGACATCCTCCCAGTCTTTTTCACATATACTCACACAAATACAGAGAGAAGAGGAGGGATTAAAAGTGGACATCACACTGTTGATGATGAGCCGAGGACAAGCACAGATCACACTGTAAGAGTTTGAAAGAATATTTTCAGTCAAAACTGTATATATTGATATCTATATGGCCTGCCAGGTTTTACAACTGCTTTTTAATGCTACGATTGTATGCTGTAGTGTAAGGAGGAAGTTTTGCCTCTTCTGCCGTCCTTATAACTGCTTATAGAAAAGGAAGAGGAAAGACTTCAGCAGTGAGGAGGTGCGTTTCCTTCTGTGCGGCGTGAAGACTTTTGGTTTCTCCTGGAACTCCATCCTGTGGTCATACCCCTTCCAACCTGGACGCAGCAATGTTGACCTGGCCAAGAAATATAGACGGCTAATGGTAACAAGAGAACATTTCCTTTAAGTATGACATTTGATATTTTCCATCATAAATGTCAAATAGCATTTAGATGAAATATCTTGTTTCTTTGCCTCCAGAAAGGGAAAGTCGAGGAGTCTGGCTGTGAATACTCCTGCTCCTGAGATCCCGGGCCAGCCAATTAATAAATGCCCCCTGTTAATAATAGCTTTGACTCTCTTCAAACTGTATTTATTGAAAAAAATCCAAATAAGTATTTACCTAATATATTAATATAGTGTACTCTCAGTATTTATAAAGATTTGTAGTAATTTGTATATGGTGCCCCTATACTCTGCACTGTTTTAAAAAAATAGTTTGTGCAGCCTTTTCAGTGCTTTTACACATTGTTAATTGTTTCTTCTTGTTATATGTTAAAACATTAAAACAATTGTTTGAGATTCTTAAATGTCTCTGTCAGCATCTTCTCTTTCAAATACTCAATTGTTTTTTGATTGTAAGGATGAATTGTCATGTGAATTGCATGACTAACCTTTGAGGAAGGGCAATTTCAATTGTTTTGTTGTATCACCTATTGATGAGTCAGCACCACTGTGTTGCCACATGTAATTCTGCCAGATTTCATTGCAACAGCACAGCATGTTGACGAGTTCTGGCATGAAAAGACCCATCCCTAAACATTGCAAAATGTTTACCAAAACTGTGTGAAGATTGTTTTTCTCTAATAGTCAAAATGTCAGAACATCTGAAAGTTTTTGGATATGCTTTGACCCTAGCGATCTATTAAAAAGTATTTTCATTTGTTTGCAAATGTCAGTTGTGTAGTGCACCATTATTTGGGTAATACATACATTGCTTTTTATTTATAACAAAAAATACATAAGGAAAACAAGAATAAGGCAAAAAGGAAGCAATAATTCCTGCACTTCTTAGACCCTTAAAAACCAGATGTATGTGTGTTACTTCCTCGGCACACCGTGTCACAGAAACAAAGACCAAGTTCTGTTTACTTTGTTTTATGCTTCTGCCGTTGAAGTCCATAGCGAGGCAAGAAATCAACAAGGAGTGGGGAGACTCAAGTCCAGCACTTTTGTTTATTGAGCTGAAAGCCTCTGGTATCACAGGAATCACAAATAGTGCAAATCCAGCTGTTTATTTATTCTTAGTGTGCATCAAGAACCAGGTCAGTCTACAAACTGTGTCCTCTTCTAAAGGCTGGCTTTACTGAGATCACTGTCTGAGGAGTGCCTCTCCCTCTCCATGGGGACTCATCCGTGTGTTGCCAAAACCATGGGACTTACCCGCTTGCCATGCCCCGAAGCGTAGGCTGTTTAAGTTAGGTGCGGTTAGACAAAAACAAATCTTTATTGGGAGTGGGACCTAATAATTATGGCTTATGAAACAGGAAAATGCATTTATGCACAAAGATTTTCTGATGAATTATTGTAGTTTAAAAATGAGCAGTTCCATGTTGTAGATCTCGATGACGTCGCAGAGTAGTCCTTCCTTCATTAGGTCAATTAAGTCAATTGTGAAGTTTCGTTTTTAGTCAGAACGAAAGTGGCCTCGCATACCAATCCACTGAGTACTCGGTCAAGATGTTTGAATAGCATGCAGTGGGGCAGGGGGAGTGTGGTGGGAGAGGCATGTGAGGAGCAGATTTCTCATGGACTGAAACAGTCACACTGAAGACTTTTGACCCTGGCCACCCGAAAACCTCCTTCCTCTGGAAAGAATGTGGTTTCGTCTCTTCCCCCGCCCCCCCTCTTCCTCCTCCTCCTCCCTCCTCCTCCTCTCTCCCACAAGACTGAGAGGAGGCAGTTTCTATAACATGTTCTGATCTGCGCGAGCTGGAATTCAATTTCCATATGTACAGCGTGTACCATGCATGTACTGGTGTGTTACAAAACAGTCTCTGTCATGGAGAAAGCTCCAATTGTTCCAATGTGTGCATTTAGCAGATCCATCCACTCTATGCGTGCAAAGCAATTTGCTCCGCATTCAAAATGATGTGACAAGCCTACAGTTACTGAATCTTTTATGGCCTCGCAGCGAATGAACGTTATGTAGAAACACGGCTTTTTCTTGATCTAGTTTTCCTCATTCCCTTTCCCCATGATCTTCAACGCTACCTTCTTGTTAAAAAAAAAAAACAAACAAACAAATAAATCAGTGATGATGGCCATAACACATGTAGAATAATATTTTTATTTTCACAAGCAAGCCACTACTTGGGTAAAAAACAAATTCATTGAATTAGAATACAAGAAAGATACAGAATTCTACAAAGTCCAAAGATGATTATGTTAAGGCATAAATGTTTACTGGACACATATATTGTCTCCATCTTTGGTTGCATTGCTACTGTCCCTTGCCTATCGGTTTGCAGTCACTATGGAGTGCTGCAGACTCACATCCCCGGTATCCACCTCAAAAAACTTTTCCCTTTGTACTCAGTCAACATCAAAATTCTTCCCTTCATCCTTTTTTCCATAAGGCGTTATTATTTAGCAATGGCTTCTTTTTCTCTTAAAGAAATTCATTTAAATTCTCGCTTGGTGAATTTGCATAGAGGAAGATCTCCGTTGTCCAGCATTACACTTAAGTACACTCATAACCCCTGTGCTGTTAAAGCCCCACCAATACACCTTTTGGCACATTTTGTTAATTTAATCAGAGAAATAAATGTTTGCCTTTATTAGGCCACTTAAGTGAGAGAAAGAAAACATTGCATCTGTGATTCTTTCAGAATTCATGTAAGGGGTTAAGAGGGTTTCACAGAAAGAATAACCATTCACTTCTTAAATGCATCATCTTGCATGGTTGGCTTCACATCAGCTCAGTGGAAGTGCTCGTGTCATCGGTGGAAAGGAGGTCATCAACAAGGTCATTTCCTGTCAACTCCAAGTTCTTCAGCAGTCCAGTAATACTTTCCTTGCCGACACCACTCACAAGCTGCTGCAGATTCCCTGCAGCCTCCACCTCCATCGCTTTTTCCACAGACTCTGATGTTTCCTCGCTCTCTTCTGGCTCAAATGTGGGAACCACAGAAATCTCAGCACTGTCTTGGCATTCCTCGGTCACCGGGACGTCTGAGGGCTCTTCTGCATTGACTGGGGCAGTGACTGGTGCTGGGAAGGGAGGAATGTCAATAGGTTGGGGAGTTTGGTCAGGCATACCTATGTTGATCAAAGGTGATTCAGAAACGGCTGGCTCAGGGAGACACTCCGTAGCCTCAGTTGGTGCTGGTACCGACTCTGAAATGGGTTCAGGGAGTGCCTCAACTTCTGCCTCTGGTTCGGGAACAAGCTCGGGTTCAGGAACTGGCTCTGGTTCGGAAACAGGCTCTGGTTCGGGGACTGGCTCTGGTTCGGGGACAGGCTCTGGTTCGGGGACTGGCTCTGGTTCGGGGACTGGCTCTGGAGCAAGCTGAGCTTCAGCAACAGGTTTTGGCTCAGCCACAGGTTCTGATTCTGTAGCTGACGATTCGCTGACTGCGACCAGAGGCTCAGTCTGGACCGGAGCTGGGGTTTCCTTTGCCACAGGCTCTGGGTCAGCATCAGCAACCTTTAACACCAATTGTTCAGCTGCAAAACACGCCAATTGTGTCACTTGCTCCGGAATCCCCACATCTAGATTCTCTGTTTCAACGGCCTGCTGAGTCTGTGTTATCCCAGAGTCCTCTGCTGGTTGTGCAGCTGCTGACTCTGCTTCAGTCTTCTGTTCAGGGGCAGCAGTCTCAGCACTGCTGGCTGGGGTATCTCGCCCCCCTCTGCTGAAGCGGTTTCCCATGATGAGCCTGTGCAGGGAAAAGGAAAATAAAATTACTTTAAGTAATGACATGTCAAATTCTAGTCTGCAAGTGGTTGCAAAAAGTCAAGTCAAACTTTTATTTAGCTCAATATGAACATACCATTACTTTTACTGGCATTGTATCATAAAGGTTGAGCTTTTCTTCCAATTCCATGAATATGCAGTTGTTCAAGGGTACAAAAACAAGCAAAACCTAAGAGAAACTCGCTCATAGTTGTCAGGAATAACTAAACTGCTTGAGTGAAACATATCTCAGTGTGTGTGTGTTATGGTACATTGTGTTCTCTTGTACCTTTCCTGGGCTGCATGTACAACGTGTACTTATATAGTGTCGGGGTTTGAGCGTGTCTATAGGGATGTTTCTGTTGTGCCCAAGGAAGACTTTAATCTGTACATTTATTTGATGGATTGAATATTTCTTTCTTGACTGCATGCCAACCCTCAGCTCGTACATATATAAACAAAATCTGGACGTTTAAACGCGCACTGAAAACGTTTTCCAATACGATCACTCAACAGCCCCCCCATGTCAGGGAAATTATAGTTTAGGATTTACATTTGTTTGCATTTTCAAAGTATTCTCTAAAACAACCACACCTTGATCCAGTTATGCCTTCTAGCAGAACCATGAATCCGCATTACCACATGCGGTTTAAACTCTTAATATTTAATATCGGCCTCGTGACATGACAAATATCCTGTTTATCGTTATTATCAACACAAACAACATCCGCGAGCTAATTGCCATTAATTGTTGGTAAAACAAAACGAACAAAGAAACCCTTGCAGAAGACCCCGCCTCCCTCGTGCTGAACAAACTTATAATATATCCAAAATGAACAGAAGCAACAAAAAAAAAAACAGCTCCAGTAATAACACGAAGTTAGAAACGAGAACCAACCTTATGAACCGTTTTGCGTTGCAGTAAAAGTAGATTAATTCGCGGAGGATCTGGCACTTCCAACTTGGAGAAGACCGCACGTCAAGCTGTCTGTCGTCGCGCGCACCAGCAGAGGAGACTCTTGCAAACGCTGCCGTGCACCGTGCGCGTCCACGGTTTATATGCGCGTTCCGTACACCAACCCCAGGCACACTACACTTCCCCAGCCAGAATAACTTCAACAAACATAAGTAGCCGAAACGACACTAGATTAAACTACTAATTTCTCTTTAATCAATCAACCTTAATATCCATGATATATTTATTATTGGTAAACTGTGTAGTCATGTTTCAAAATGATCACCGCTAGTTTCAAAATGATCAACATTATTGTTTCAAAATGATCACCTCTAGTTTCAAAATGATCACCTCTTTGGCATTAAGTTTCAAAATGATCACCTCTAGGTGATCAGTGGCACTATGTTTCAAAATGATCAACACTAGATCATGTTTCAATATGATCTCAAGAGCTTTTTAAACAGATTTCAGTGTTGGCCACAGTCCATTTCATGTAAATGTATTGCGATCACATTGAGGCAGCTGACCCACTGCAGGTTGAATATTAAATCATGTATACATTTATTTCTGGAGCACACGTGTGTAATGCTGAGAAGTTGACAACCGTCTCATTCAAGGCAAGCCCACTCAGACAATAATGGATTAATCTTTCTTTTTCTGAATATACAAGCACCACTCGTGTGGTTGTTTTTCCAAATGATTAAGTGTTTGTATTGATTTCTGTCATGAATATTAAATCTTCAGGTCAGGGGACGTGAGGCTTAAGATGGCTTCGGTTACGACGGTTCTGCCTGTGTAGAGACCCACAGGGCTCTCTATTTGGATTTCTGCGTTTCTCCTGCTCATCTTCATGAAGATGTTCACCTCTCTGGTGCTCTTTGCTGGTGTGTTCGTCCTCTCCAACGAAGCCCTCATCAGTCCCTTTCACTTTTGTCCAGCGTGTCAACATGGGGAACTACCCTGCCACGGGGGTTACAGGACACCTATCAGTGGAGCTGAATCTGAGATCAAAATGAACTTCCTCACGACGGTGGTCATCGTGGGTTTGTACATTCCTGCTGTGCTTGTGGCCTTTGCCCTTCTGGCCATGCTGTTAGCAGAGCGGCGCTCCGGTTTAGCACGGCCTGCCAGGCTGCATCGAGCCGACTCATACTGACTGGCATTGTAGGTTTATTGGTGCTCTATGAGTCGTATGTGAACTGGGAACACATGACCATCTGGTTCTATTTATGTGCATGTGCAAGTGGAGCTGGTTATCATAACTGTGCTGACCTGTATGTCAGGAAAGAGGCTGACGTCTGAGTGGGAGTAGATAGGTCTAAACGAGAAGTCCGCCCTTGTTAAACTTGAATCATGAAGCCAATGTGCTTAACTAAGGTATAATCAAAACAGTGCTGTTGTTTTTACAAAGAGTGAACTCATTTTTCACACGTTCTTTGTTATGTTTTCACTGTACGCCTTAAGGCATATGCTGCTGTGAACCAGAGTCTCATGACACATTTTATGATAAACCTGTTACACTTCTTTTGTTAAATAAGCTGGAGCATAGTGTATTGCTTTTGTGTACTGTTTTAAGACAAACTGGTTTGTGAAAGTGATGGCTATGTGCATAATTAAATATCTCAATCAGAAATACTTAATCGATCCCTGTGGGGTATGTAGTATGGTTTACTTTCTCTGATGCATGGCTGGTACAATACAATAAACTACCATACAATATAATCAATCTTTATTGTGGACCAGGGTGGGAATCTGTCTTCGGCTCAACACACACAAGACGAGATTAAAAAGCAGACAGCACAGTAAAACACAGACTTCACATTAAGATAGTTCATGTAGGCGTCTGTGTGTTTGATGTACTTCATCACATTTCTGAGTTAAGATTCTTGACGGAACTTCGGATGAAGGACTTCTTTGACAAATCTTTAGTCGCCAAAGGGACTCTACAGCGCCTCCTGGAGCTCAAGAGCTCAAACTGGCTGAAAAGTGGAGAGGAGCTTTCTGCCAGAATACTCCTTGATTTCTTCTTTTTCCCTTCTGTTAAAAGTTGGGTCACAGGTTTTTGGGGTTTGCCAAATATTTAGCTTACCATTGACACAATAAGAGAGTTTGTTCTTAGAGCTACAGTTTAGGTGACCGTAGGCAGGAAGGTAAAAAGTTAAAAACCCTCTCAACAATAGTTGGGTACACCGTTTTTAAAATCTGCAGACAGACACTAAGGCCACTACCTTCCCTCAGAAGATAAAGTCGATGTGAGCATCCCTTGAAAATATACACTGGATTATCAGAGAAGCTCTCCTGGGAGTCCAGAACAGTGGCAACGTATTTAAAGTTTACCACAGTTTTCAACATTTGTACATAGGTGCTTAAGCGAATGAAAATAAAGGGGCAGTGCAGCCACTACTAATTCATAATTTATTAAAGTGAAAGAAAACTACCATCCAAAACTACTATCAATACCAATGTTACACTTTAATCTGTGGTTTCATTTCTGACAAAATAACCTTTTTGTTTGTGCTCATATAAAAAGGCTGCAGGTACAACTACAACATAGTGCTCGGTGGTTTGCTCATGGAAACATCAGCAAGAACAGACCTTCTGGTTGAAAGAGATCTCTTTACCCACTAAAACTCTGTGACAACGCTGTAACATTACTAGTTGCTTTCAGTTGCACATTCAATATCGAAGGATCCGCTTGATTACTTATCTCAACATCAAACATGTTCTGGCTTCCTGGTTAAAGCTTTCAGTGAAACATTTTTATTCACTAAATACCATGTTATCTGTGTTAAGGGAATTTCTGTGAATTCACGTCAGTTCAGTGCCCTCAAGGACAGTTGCATCAGACAATACAGAGGGGTGTGAAAGATGTAGCAGCTCCATTAACACTGAACCCCAGACTTAGTGAGGCCACACTGTAAAGATGCTGAAGTTCATCATCATGTGAAAAAAATGTCTCTCACAAGCTGCAAGGCATCATCCTCTTCTGCTGGCATCTGTGAGTGCTCCTCTTTTTCCTCGGCCTCCAGTCTAATACTCACAAGACCACCAGCGCGATCCTGTTCTGGTCCTGACCTCTGACCCTCAGGTCCCTGATGCTGCAGGGTGTTAGTGTACGGCACTGTTTCCACCTCCGTGATGTCTGTTTCTGAAACATACGTGGTCTCCAGGGCACCCCCGCAGTCTGAGGACTCCTCCTCTAAAGTCAACAGCTTTGCTGTCTTCTTTGAAGTGGCAGCGTTCGCCCTCATTGTCACAGTGGTGGCTGCTGCCTTGTCTTCAACCTGAGTGTGTGGGGTCAAACATTCACCTTTTACACAGTGCTTCAGGGAATATGTTGCATTTTACATACACTATGAAAATGGTGTGATTTAAGTGTTTGTTTGTTTGTTTGTTTTTCCAACGTTTGTACATGAAAGTTATCCGAGAGGTTTAGTCCGGGGCTACATGCAGGTATACTACTGAGTGGACAAAATATGTTTGGCATATACTTGAAAAAGTAAAAAGCTTGTACTAGCGTCCAAACATTTTAGATTATCATATATATATATATATATAATGTATTTAAATTTACACCTGTTTGTTTTGTTTACATAATCTCAACATCCTGTAACAATATCGGTATGTTTTCATTTTGACATTTCATTTATTTGATCAACAATTGGGTCTTTTACAGCCTTCTTCTCCCCTAAAATGCCAAACGTAAGAAAGAGAGAAACAGCGCCACCTTGCGGTCAGTCGGGAGAGCCACGTCCTCGTGAGTGAGATATGACACAGCTGCGTCTACCAGCTCCTTCTCGTTCATACAGTAGAAAGCAGCCCTGGAAACACAGCCGTGCATATTTGTTAGTCAAAAGCATGTAATAAACTTTAACTGAAGTATGACACCTTATTTGTTTTCTTCCCGTTAACTACCGTGCAGCTTTCCGCGTCCTCCTGCTCTTCTGCGGCTCCTTCTCTTTCCCTTTCTCTTCCTTCTTCGCCATCCAGGCCGGCAGCGCGCGGGGCCTCTCCGACATGTTGGCTTTGTATCATAACAGTGTGTTTGTGGCCTAAGTCACATCTGAACAAAGGTTACGGAAGTATTACCGTAAAATGAGAAACAGAAACAAGGGGTTTCCAGTGTGTTTAAGGCACGTGACCACAATGGCCGACTGAGTCTTTAGCGCCACTTAGCGGACGAGCAGCTTAATGCGCCTCTGGAAAATCAACACCTCCCTTCAAAACATGATTCAAAAACATTGTTTTCAATTAAACCATTACTGTTGTGCACATTTGGTTAGTGTGCTGTGTCGCACTAGTTTCAGTCAGGCCATTAGGAGGCAGTAAACCTCTGCAGTGTTTTTGAAGATGAATTGTGTTTATTTTATTGATTATTGTCAGAGTGTTTTGCATGCAGCCTAACTGAGTCTGCTGGTGGCCTCACTAAAGCACTTCAAATAAATATAGTGCTGTAAAAAAAGTCCCTTTAAAACTTAGAGTGGCATGTGTAGCATAAAATGTGAATATAGTAGACAAGTAGGCAACCGAAAAACAGTTAATTCGGTACAGTGTTGACCTAATATAGTTACCACCACTGCTCTACTCTAGTCTTAATATTTATACGACTACAATCATTTATAGTGTATGAATGAATAAGGTATGGTATAATACTCACAAAGTCTAACTATGAATTCCAAATGTCTTTCTCTCTCTCGGGATCCTCATTCACTTTCATCTCTTACACACCATACAGTTTATCGTTGTTGGAATTAATCAGGGTTGCAGTGGTGAGTTGTATAATTAAAACTGTTGCAAAGTCTGATCATCCAAATTCATCTCAATCTCTCAGCCCGGCCGTTCGGTTCTGTCTCAGCTCATCCACATTTTCTGTTACTTGTATTTGTTTGCAGTATCCTGCCATGAGAACATTTTGGTATTTTAATTTGCATATTGAGTCTCATGCCTGTTACATAATACAAAAACTTTCTTTAAAAAATACATTAAGTACAACACTATTTGTTTCATCATCAACACCACTTGTGTTTGTATTTTTTTACTTCCATTTTCAATAACAATAATTGTATTATGATAATAGTTGTTTTGTGGCTTTTCTGAAATGTTTTAATGCCTTCTGGGGATGACTGGAAAATGGCATAGTGAAGCACGATGGCTTCGAGCCCTGTGTGACTTATTCTCACTGGCCAACAGCCGGTAATCCATGCTAGTCTAGTCGCATGACACATTTCTTTTCCCTTTTCCCTCTTTTCTCATCTCTCTGTCCTTTTATCACCCTCTTTCACTCTGTGATGTTCCAAACAACCTTGATCAGACTCTCACTTTTTGTCACTTTGTTTCAAAGCTGCCTTCTCCCACTCGGGCCTTTTAATTATGTCTCTAAAGCCCCTTCCTAAGTGCTTAGGCCTTGATTGCAAAGACCAGCTTTGTATATTTGACTAAATTAAAAAAATGGGGAAAAAGGGAGGGGGAAAACCTTAAGGCAAAGAGCATTTTACCAGCCAGATGCACGCACAATGTCATTTTCGCTAAAGCTCTCAAGTTCGGCGCATTTTAGGAACGCCAAGTAATCAGAAGGCTGAACTGGTAATAAATGAAAATAAAATCCTCAAAATCGTCCACTGTATTATTATTATTATTTACAACAGACGTCAACAGAGGCACTTTTTGAAAATAACTATACCACTGACCTATATTTTGTCATTCATATCGTGGATTTCTTTTTTCATGTAACACCACTGGAAAAAAATAAACATGTCAACAAGCTGAAACTGATCATTAGATCAGAACTGACTGGTTTCCAGTGAAACAAACATCCTTTTAGGGTCCAGACAGTTCTCAATGCTATCCATCTCTTTTTAGTGACAACAATCATTTGTTCTTCAACAGAAACCAAAATGAAAAGAAAATGAAATTATTCTTACTGTTATAATAATTCAACTTAACATCAAAAAGTATTCAAACATTAAAAAATGAAGAACCTAAAGTGGCATTGAGCTCATCCTCTCCCAGGCTTGCTGCCACGTCCACAGATCAGGCCGTGCTAAGAAGATTTCTGTTTGCTGATGGAGTAAAGCTTGTCACTGCTTTACTTGCTGCTGAATTTGTGGGTCGAACACGGCTAAACTGTCTGCCGAACTTACTGACACGAGAGCATCAGCACTGTGGTTTTGTTTGACATTGGTTCAATGGTATTATTTTTATAAGCTGACTATTGTAATGAGCCAATTGTACTGTTGTAATTGTCTATAATGTTAAGAATTGCAGAACACTCTGGTCCATAATTATACTATGAGTACATTTTGGGACAATAGGGCATTCTGCAGATTTTTGTTTGATGAGAAGCTCTTGTGTAGAAAACAGAAGTTGGATTGGTCATAAATAACTGAATCAGAAAAGTTCAGTAAGTAATTTTAACTTAATCTATATCTCCTCTCATTTTTCACAACCTCCTCTTCATGTTGTTTCTGCTATGAGGGTCCTAATTGGTGAGAACCAGACTAATCTTAGTTGAATTCTTAGGCTTAACCCTGCTTTGTGTAAAGGTCATAACCATTGACCATCTGTCTGAGAAATGCTTGTCGTGATTGGCCATATGGCATAAGAGAGCAAGATTTAGGAAAAGCAGAATCTTTAAATTGAATGAAGATATTCCACTGGTCCCAAAGGGACTGGTGTTATCTGTCGGGAGAGACATGATTTCATCTCGTTATGTCAACCAGGATCATATTTACAAGTGCACATGTGTGTTCACAGATGCAGATTTTGTTGTAAATTCAAATAAAGTCTGAGGAGGAGCCTGGTGCTCAAACGTTACACAGCAACACAAATCCTCCTTCGTGCGGGAGCCATTTGGTATGCAGATCTATCTGTTCTGATTCTGTAGATTCAAGTAAAACCTTCTCTCTTGTAGAAATATACAAAGGACACACAAAAAACCTCAAAAGTCTGAGTTTAGACGCACAAAGTCTGACACCAGAGGAAAAGAGGAAGTCGTTATTACCTTTAAGGGTATTTTAGCTCCCATTGGGAGCCCATTATTCTCAGTATGAAACCACAGTTCAAAGAGAAAGTAGAGCACAATCTTTCAGCACTCATTCAGTGTGCTTATGCTCACTGAATGACTCACTCATATGTGTGTTTGATTAGAATTTGCTGTATCATATGACCTGGATATATGTTCATGCGGTTGCTTACATTAATCTGAGATATTCTGTATGTCTGGGTTTGTTTTTGGGAACATTTTGAGAACAATCAAAATAATCCCAGAAAATACCCTGTAGATTGTGTATTGTTTTTGACCTGATAATTAGGAAGTATTGTGTTTAGTCTGCTGAACCAAACGGGAAACAAAGTTTTACAAGCAAGCAAGGCTTCCAAAAATATCTCCAACACCCAACAAATCCCCTCTCCTCAGTCATAGGTTGGTTTGCCAAAATGTTTTCTTAGTGACACAGTTACTTCCCTCCTGGTTCACTTCACATCTTTGAAAATTAGGAAAATGCTTTAGGGAACAAATTCTCAGGTGACATATCCTGAATAACAAAAAGCGCTGTTTGCCTCAAATTATTCATTTGCACCAGGATGCACGCAGTTTAGTTTTGAACTCAAAAGGAGCAAAACACTGGAGGAAGCGAAAAGAGTATGATTTTTTGGGAACCCAACGTTTTCTGTGAAACTGTGTGTGCTTCTCTCTCTGGTGAATTGGTCAGATATCCGGCAGACAACAGACCGCATGGGAATTGTTTATAATACAGAAGAGATGCATTGCGACGTGGGAGCAAGGACTGAGCATAAACAGATTAGAAGAAAAAACACAGGATTGGGGTGAAAGTGAAATAGGAAGTTAGTCATCTCAAAGATGAAATAATGAATCAAACTTATTTTTTTTTCTATATTTTGCTTTTGGTTGTTTTGATGGCTAACAGTATAGTAGTTTTTCTGACATTTAAGATCATTTTTATTTCCTTTCTTTCTCCATCTAATCTCTTGACATATGGGCTAGAGATAAGAAGGGGAGTTTAGCATCAGCTCTTCCTGCTCCACAATATCACATATGTCTAAATCTGTCCAGAAATAGAATATTTGCATCAACTCTTGAACTGGGTCTCCTGGGAGAGTCTGGCTTTGAACCTTAAGCTGACTATTATGTAAGGAATCGCCTATGAGGAAGATTACATTTCCAATCAAAATTCTATATAATTATTTTGATGAATTGATTTAGTTTTTGCCTCCTCAGCTAGTGTAGGATTCAACACAGTGGGCTGTGCATGAGGGTGTTGAGGGTGCTAGCAAAGGCAATAAAATCTGTCTCACTAAAAAAAAACATACAGCCAAATCAATGTGATGAAAAATGAGAAGTCACTGGGATGCAGTAATCTGTTCCACCCTATTAAAGTTGGGACTTGTAGGCCACTGTGCTTCCACATAAACAGTAATAGGTCAAATCCACAGGGATTTCCTGCCAATCACAGGCTCTTGGTATCTTAATGACTTTTTACCCGGAAGCTGATAAAAGTGCTTTTCATCTAAATTCGTCAATCTGTTTTGTTTTACTGCACTGAGTAGATGAAGCAACACAGGCATGGATTCAAAGCATGAGCAGATAATGTATTACTGTGGAAGTGTGCCCGGAAATTATTATTATTATTAAAGAGCACCTGGGACCTCTCAACCCTATTTTTACATGATGTTGTGAACTGTAATCCCTAACCTTAAAGATGACCCTTTTTCTTGAAAGCTCATTGATGTTTTTTTTACATTTTCAGTTATTTTCAATACAGGACACACACATGCATTCGTGTGTACGTTCACAATTAAAGAAAGAAAGAATGGAGGGAGTAAAAGTTGATTTCGCCCAGCAGTGTCACCTGGCTCACTCAACCATAGACTCTGCCAAATTAAAGATGTTAATTTCATCCTTAAGCACACGCTAATAGGAGAAATCACTTGCCTGGTTAAGACTCCAATCAAAATGCTAATTACAATCCTGAACAATTTGGGATTCATTACCCTCCTTTAGTTCCACTTTTCTGTCTGCATTCCTTTTGGTGGTTGCCAAAAAACTGTGCCATTGTAAAAATATGTCTGATTATCTTCACTGTTGAATAGTTCTTACAGAGAGAGCCCACCCACATGGAGCACATTGGAGACTTGTTCAACAGAGCACTGTATTCAGGGGAGTCACAGGGTTGCAGTGATGTGTATAGTGGAAGCAAATGAAAGACCTCAAGGACACCTCAAGGACTACAGATGAAAAATTATTTTTAGGTTAATTCTGCCATTTTTCACACCATGTGTGTTTAATAAATTAATTAAACTAAAGGACATCTTACTAATATAAAAGCTTTCTTGAGATTATAGCTACTCACAGGGGATTCAAAGAAAAAAACGAAGCTTTCCCTTCAACAGCAGCAGCAGCAGCGCTGGTAGAGAGATTTTGACTTGTTTTGACTTTGATCCCCATCTCTGTCAACCCCCCTAAAATCTCTGCTTTTAGGTCCCTGATTGCCTCAGAAGAAGCAGGCAAGACACCAGCATGGTTGCCATGGCAACATATGCAGGTCTTAACATATCTGATGTGCAGTAAACAAAGGTGTTTCAGTTTGCCGGTTCGCATGTGTGTACATGCGAGAGACTAAATGAGTGAGAGACAGATGGACGGAGGGTAAGAAACGTCGACAACTGTGGCATCTGGTCATCTGTGACAGCTGGTATTCATAGAGGCTCGTCTACAACTCGCACTTTCTTGCTGCAGTTCAAATGTCACACAGCTCAGGATGAGGCGGTGTGGCAGCAGTCCTTCCAAACCAAACACGCCCCAGAAAATAAATGATACATGTATCTCTGAGTCAACACTTTCACTTTATAATCAATCGCAAGGAAATAGTGTCATTTTAATAAAGGACAGACCCAGATGATGCAACTTTATGATTGTGCATTGTATGGGTGAGTGTGTTCATCTTCTGCCATTAATTCACCCCGGGGTTGTTACCGTGGAAGGGAAATTGGTCCCACGTTACTGAATAATGATGGCTTTGGAGACTTTGATAATATAGCCCCTGGGCTTTCTGATAGTTGTTTGTGAAGTTTGGTGGCAGGATCTGAATTGTTGTTCCACCACAACTAGTAAAGGGCACTGTATCAGTACCATAACAACAACAGTAGAAAGGCTGGTATCAACATTTCGCTCATAAAATTTGGGACATTAAAATGCCCGCTGTTTAAGGTCGTACTTCTGCCCTGGCCTCTTCTTATCTTAAAAATGCCAGTTTGTTTAGAATAAACTACACAAACTGTTTTAAATGGATGCTAAGTGTGAGAGTGAAAGGAAAGGATGGGAGGATATCACAATAGCTCTCTCATTTGCTCCCAGGCATTTGTCAAAGTGAGAATGTCTTCAGATGCCAAGAGCACCGCTGACATTGTCCTTATCTGTGAGCAATGTCGCTGATTTAAAGCAGTTACAATCAGCAAAAGAGACATAAATCTGGAAGTGGACCTGCATGGTGAAAGGTTCAGTCGTTAAAAGGGAACACACCAAGGGAAATCTCCATCCCACCAACTCTCGGCTTCTGTCTTCATCTTTCTGCAGCTCCAGCCAGCTTTTTTTAGGCTTAAGGCGCTGTGTGTCCTTCAAGAAAAAGGAGAATAGACAACAGGGAATGTGCCCTGATGTCTGCTCTGCAAAGAAATGCACAGAGTGTGACTGATTTATGCCTGGTGAGTTTTTTGGCACAGGTGCCCTGTGTGTGTGTGTGTGTGTGTGTGTGTGTGTGTTTGTGTGTGTGTGTGTGTGTGTGTGTGTGTGTGTGTGTGTGTGCGCGCGTGCGTGTGCGCGCGGCGCGCATTTGCCTTCTGGACACTTGCCCTTATCAGCTAATTCATTTTTTAAATATGGGAATTCCTGATGCAATTCATCATTTTGCCAAACAGGCTATGCGGGGATAATCATATTACCGATTACTCATATATGATGAGGCGCATGCGCAATCAGCTCTTCTCCCTTCTCGCGCCAACTGAGCCCAATCTTAAAACCGCGAGCAGCCGCAGACAGATCATCCGTGCATTTGAGAGGACAACTCTCAGACTGATAGACTTGAGCTCTGCAGGAAATGCGTCCCTGCACTGCAAAATTGACCTCATCTTTTTTTTTTTTTTTTTTATTCCATAAAAGACTACTGATGGTGAGTCAGAAGTTGTTTTTCTGCTCCAGAAGCTTCTCTCGTCTTGACCAATGGAAATAGGATGAAAAGGTGAAAGTTGGATCCCGTAAATCGGTGGATCAAACATGCTCTAATGCGTAGCATTGACGGAGGGATGTGAGGGAGACACAGTTGGCCAAGTTTGAAATCAAATCCCAGAAAACGGACTTCAGCTGAGAGGATGCTTGTCGGTGAGTGGGATAATCCACATTTGCATGATTTAGGACGTTTGATGATTTCTCTGGGAGAGATGCAAGAGAGGCAGGAGTTTCTAATCTCTGATAATCTTTGTTCGAGTTGTCGCTTGATTGACACACTCTTGACACATTTGTCACAGACTTCTTGTGTTTTCAGGTGCAGTCTGCATTTTGCACCAAATGATTATCATAAAGAAAAACAAACCAGTGCGTGCCTGGATTTTTATATTCAAGAGATTTAAAATACAGGAATACGCCAATGGTTGATGATTCACTATGCACTCTGGCATTAAAGTAAAGACAACTTTTGAAATAAATAAATCTAAAAAACAAATCGAAAAGGGGGAAATCTCTTTCTTGCATCAGCAGGTGTCTGTGCCTTGACAGGAGGATTTGGGCTGCTGCGGCTTCAGTTCCTCCTTCACACACTCACATAGATAATAATGTCCCTGTGGAAGTGGTTCAGTGGAACAGATTCATTCAATGTATTGAATATAAAGTAAAATGTAATTCAGAATTTAGAGGCCCATGTAGTTTTCAAACAAGCAGAAGACAACCAATAAATCCCCGATAACAACTGATGCAACTTTCAGTGCCAGATGCCAGTATTGTTTGGGAAAATGTCTTTCAAACTGGTCACTTCCCTCGTACACAAACTCTCGCTGTCACATATAACAAACATACGATATATGCTATATGCTATATGATAGCTGTTGGTTTATTTTATGCCTTACAGCTCGTGAGTGGACCTTCACAGGAACCTGTCAACACGCCACTTTGGTGAAAACTCAAAGAAACATTTTAGTGGCCTGGTGCCCTTGGGCTAGATGCTCTATTTAGGTCATATTTTATGTAATAGACACAAGTGTGGCACAAAATATGACTTCATGACACCAAGGCAAAGATTTATTTCAGATAAGACAGCAGATTGTCAACAGTTCCTTCCTACTCTGGTCCACTGCCTTACGTAGAAACCTTAGGGAAAAGAAGGAAAGGAGGATGTAAAAATAGGAGAAAGAGTTAAGCAAGCAGATGGTCCAAGCAGTGTGTCCTTATTCTCTCCCTGTCAAACTTTTGAACTGCACTTGATTGACCTGTTGTATACATTCAAGGATTCATCTTAGACACCAAGCGCAGACACACAAACCCTGCTAAGCTCTCTCTATTTCCTTTATTCCTCGATTGCACTCTTCTTCACACACTATCGACTTCTTTTGCAGTGTGGATATTTCTCCTGTTTCTTGAGGAAGGATTTGCTCTGGCACAAAAGACTAAAGGTAAGATGTATACATTCACTGCACTCCTTTGATAGAGGGACTACACTAAAGGGACACCCCAAAATCAAAAATACATACTTTTCCTCTTACATTTAGTACTATTTATCAATCTAGATTGTTTTAAAAACTAGGCAACTCACACCAAAACAAATGAACTGTCCCTTTAAATCAAGACACAAATTGTAATTGAATTAAATCAGTAATCATTAAATGTAATATGTAAATAATTCTTGGCTTCCATACATACAGATGGAGGTGCAGGATCAAAAGGGGTTCGACCTTCTCAACGGCCGCAGCAATCTCATCACTGTGGAAACTGGGTACGAAACACAGAAGGTGGCACCTTCATCTCCCCAAACTACCCGAAAACATACCCTCCCAACAAGGAGTGCCTGTACGTACTGGAAGGTAACCAACAACTGAGCCTGATCATTTCACTGCTTTTAAAAAAAAAAAAGTTGAGCTCCTGTTAAAGTTTCTGTAAATGTTGTTGATTTTAATGTTAAATTAGGTCAGAAGCCTCTCATGGAAATTAAAGGGAATCCTTGGAACAAAATAACACTTGTATTTTTAATGCTCTGTCTTGGTCACACTGGTGTTTGGATTATTGTTATTTCAGTATTTACTCTGTGTGTTTGAATACTAACCAATGCTGAAGTCTTTAAAGTACAAATAAGCTTGCAGGCAATAACTTTTTCTCAGTGCTTTCCTCATTATCTTACTCACCAAAGAATCCATCAAACTTTGTTGTAATTGTGTGCATCAGTTTCCCTATAATTACTACTGGATCACTCAAAACAGTCTGACCCAGAGTAATTATTGTGTAAAAATGTTAAAGGAGCAAATACTTTATCACTGCGGTGTCCCTTCTCTGGTAGCATTATATCCTTGAATCACATCTGTGTAGATGTGACTCGTCGCTCTGCTTCCCTCAGCCCTGCCCCGCCAGAGGATAGAGCTTCTGTTTGATCAGACCTTCTACATCGAAGCGTCATTTGAATGTCGTTTTGACCACATCGAGGTGCGGGACGGCCCCTTTAGCTTCTCACCACTCATCAATCGCTTCTGTGGCTCGGCCAGTCCTGGACTCGTCCTCTCTAGCGGACGCTTCATGTGGATCCGATTCTTCAGTGATGAAGAGCTGGAGGGGATTGGCTTTCAGGTCCAGTACAGCTTTACAGCAGGTGATTAAAACACAATGGGATGGTTTTATTGATCTTTGCATGGCAATTGTCTCACTATACCATCCTGGTACTTTGTGAATGTTCATCCAGTCTTCTAAAATAATGTTTTGATCAAATGTCTCTGCTGTTATTAGCCAATCGAATATATGTACTTCCACTGATTTCCCTCAAAAGATCCCGAGTTTCATCTGCACGTGGGAGGACTCTTAAACCCCATCCCAGGTAGTGCAACCACACAGCCTGTTGTATCTTTAGCTCAATACGTGATGCAAAGTCACGGCAGCTTCCTTTCACCATCAACTCCAATCATCTCTTTTCTGTTTTCCTTTTATCTGCCTCTTGTCGCTGTCCGTGGGTCAGATTGTCAGTTTGAGCTGACCGGGGCTGACGGCATGATCCGTTCCAGTCAAGTGGAGGAGGATTATAAAGTGAAGCCAGACCAGGCAGTGGACTGCATCTGGACTATACAAGCCCCTACGAACAACAGGGTATGTCAAGTTATCTTATGCACAACAGCAGAATAAGCTTTGTGTCTTAAAAACCTTAGATAAATGCGCTTAGTTTTTTATTATCCAGCATTCCCTGACCACATCCACAGCTTGACATATGTGCACGAGGTATGAAGCGAACTTATGTATTCATAACACTCAACATAAGTACACATACAATGAAGCTAGCCCCAATTTATTTATATTTGATCCTTTAATGCAGAGATGCCTTCAAACGTCATTTAATGTTATAGCAGAGCAAAATACAAGGAACTGCATGAAAAATGAACATCCCTCCTCACTGCTTATTCCAGATTTACCTGCGATTCTTGGAATACCAGATGGAAAACTCAAATGAATGTAAGAAGAACTTTGTGGCTGTTTATGATGGCAGTAATGCCATTGAGGACTTAAAGGTAATATATTTTATAACATATGTAATATACATTGTGCTACTGCAGCCTGTAGAATCAAAGTACCTCAATACGATGTAGTGTATTCGATGCACATTGTATTGCATTATACTCTGTTTTTTTTCTCCTTTTGCTACACAAACTCCTTGTCATACACGCTCATTTTAATTATAATATTTGAAGTTGCAACTGTTCTACAGACCTTGACCTCAATGAGACTACACATCCAAAACTATACGAGAAAATGGTGTGTGGTTTCTTGCAGGCCAAGTTTTGTAGTACAGTAGCTAATGACATCATGCTGGACACCGGTGTGGGAGTAGTGAGGATGTGGGCTGATGAGACAAGCCGTCTCAGCCGGTTCCGGATGCTGTTCACTACTTTTGCAGACCGTGAGTTTCCCCTTCAGATTATTCTCAACCTTTGTCATTTCACATTTTAGCCATTGTCCTTTTTGTTTAGTTTCTGCAGCTGTGACAAGCACACAGTGTGGACTGGATGTACGCTTTTTAAAGAGTAAAGATGTCTTGATAGCAGTTGTATGAAATACCCGACCCAGTCACTAGAAGAAATACTGGCATTGTAAGTTTCAGCAAACCACGGAATACATGGAATGTTGATGTTTCTCGACCAAAAATACGTTTCATATCAGCCTTGTAACACTTCAGTTTATGCAACAAAACCACATGGTTAAGGTTAGAAAAAATATCATGTTTTGTGTTTTTAAATAGTAACGTAACAACGTAAGTAGCGTAGTATAAATAACCTTAGTGGACTTTCTTACACAACATTGTGTAACAAGCATGAAGACAACATTTACTTGTGGTTTCACATGGCACACAAACAGTGGTCTCCTGGGGGAAGTCCTGTGTTTGCCAGCCTTATAAATATTAAAATAATCTTAATTTTAAATGATAATTATAAGAATTTCCTCTCACTGTTTTATGACCCGCTCTGTTGGCATCACATTCTGATACACTTGTTTGTGTTTCAGCACCCTGTTTAGGGAGTGCATTCTTTTGCCACAGTAACATGTGCATCAACACTTCTCTGGTGTGCAACGGCATACAAAACTGTGTCTTTCCCTGGGATGAAAGCAACTGCAAAGGTACTCCAGTTGCGCCAAAGCACTTTGCAATTCTATCTTAGAAAATCTGCTGAGCTGTAACATAAGTGTAATAAATAATCGTGTTATGTAATATGGTACATGTTGTGTCAGTCTCCGTTGTGTCACACCTGCTTGAGGATCTATGGCTTTAAAATAGACACTCAGACAGCCCCCCCCTCCCCCCTCTCTTCTTTTTCTCTAATGTCTTTTATTTTTCTCCCTGATTCCACAAAGCAGTGCATAGTGGTGAATGTCGGACAGGACAGAATATCCTTTCAAAATGTCCTCTTAGCAGGAAAATCATGATCTCATTATCTTTGACGCCTTTCCAGGAAAAAGACCATAAAGGTCTTTTGGCTGTTTGGTGGCTCTTAAGCATCTCAATTGATTGTGCTGGCTATTTATCAGTAAAACTGGCTTTTAGTAAAGGCTCTGAATTGTCCCTGGCAACCAAAGATACAGACTGTCCTGATGGGAATGGCAACAAGTAATTGGCCGAGATACTCTCTGTGCCTATAAATGTCTCTCATATTTTATCTCTCCTTGTCACTCTTCATATCCATCATCCAGAGAAAAAGAGCAAAGGTGTTTTTCACCAGATCACAAAGACTCATGGGACAGTAATCTGTGTGTCTACGGGAGTGGTGCTACTGCTCCTCATTGTCTCCATCCTGGTGCAAGTCAAACAGCCACGAAAGAAGGTAATATAGAGTAATATTCTTTGTATTATTTAGTGACAAAATATTGGTGTAGAAATAGCAAATTTTTCAAGTGTGTTCAATCATAATTTGGTGTTGGTTAGGTGTTGGTACGTAAGAATAACCTGTTCCAACGAGGCGACTTCCAGGAGGTGTTTGACCCTCCACATTATGAACTCTTTACTCTCAGAGACAAGGTTAGTTTGATTACTTTGATACATTATTAGCTGTACTTGGTGATTTTCTTGTATGTAACAACATTATCTTGTTTAGGATATGTCTGGGGACCTTGGGGAGTTATCAGAAGAACTCCAGTCCCTGCAGGCACTCAGGAGATCCTCATCAGGCTCACGCTGCATTCACGAACACCACTGTGGCTCTCAGGCTTCTGTCAACTCCGTCAAAGCCAGTCCAGGTGCACATGACATGGGCGGAGGATCCCTGGAGCTTACCCCTTTCAGAGGGGACCTTCAAAGCTCATTACCTCCCTTCAGGGACTTAAACAGCAGTATGCGGAAGAAGAGCTGGCCTAGTATGAAACCAGGACGAATGCAAGGCCATCATGGTATGGGGGATAGAGCGATGGGGCGGCAGGATAGAGTGATGGAAGAGGACGAAGAGGAGGAGGAAGATGGAAGGTATGATGTGTATGTACGCAGAGCAGGAAGCCGAAGAGGGAATTATGAAATGGCCCAGCAAAGATCCTTGTCCATGGACTTCTGAAAAGAAAAGACAAACGGTTGGCACTGTAAATACTGCAGCAACAACTTTTCAATCAGAGCGACAATTTCGGGGGAATCCTTGACTTCTCTTTTTTCACTTCCTCCTTCACAGTGAGTTTGGGAAATACCGGGTCTGTTTCAGAAACGTTCTTCAGGATAAAAAGATACTTGAGCACTGCTGTCTCTATTCGAACACTGAAACAGCTGACAGGGAGCTGCTATCGTATTTGTGATCAGTGTAAACGTGAAGACAGATTATGTTGTGTATTGTTCTTGTTTTCAATGTATTTTGTTAAAAACATTTTACTGTAAAGCAAATTTATTTTGTTGAAAAAAAATGTCAATCGGTATTCAAGAGGAAATGACCTCTCAGTATCTGTTTTCTTAATCACCTGTATTAAAGAACATATGTACATTTCGGCACACATTTTGGTTATGCCTTTGAGTCGTGTCAGCAGTCGTCATTGATGTCCCTCCCAGGAAGCAGGTGTGTGTCTGCTGATCAAGAATCTTCTAAAAGGTGTGTCACACAGGTATGCTGGTTGGAACGTCCCTTATAATGTTAATTGTCAGTATGATAAGGAGTAGTATAATTATACAACCACGAAAAGCACCAGACTGTTTGGTATTGGCAAAGTCTAACCGTATGTTTCATTTTTGATTTTGGCTGCAGACACGGAATTAACTGTTGGGGTTTTGAACTTCCCTAATGGAGATTAAAAAAAAAAAAAAAACAGACCTTGAAAAGGTTTTGAACTGATTAAGTCAGAGATCCATTTCCTGTCATGTCTTTTCCTCAGGACAACCAATTCACAGTGCAGTCTACACCTTTGACAGATGGCTACGATTGACTGCTTTTAACATGTTTCATCCCAATGATGATGTTGACGAAAACGTGTTCAGTGTGCCAAACTATTGCGATAACCTTGGAGCTGGAGGACAAAACACATTCAGAAATCCAGAAAATGATTTCTAAGCCAAAGTCTTGCAGTATACTGAGCAATTATGTGGGGTTAATTCGTCATATTCAGAAAATTCACTGGGCAGATAATTAATGGAGCAACTATGCGTACACACAGAGACAAACATGAACATGTAGCATTGTCACTACATTATGGGTGCTGTTTATGGCCATCACGCTCAAGTAATAATTAATACAATAATAAAAGGTTTGCTCTGGTTGGCTGCTTTCTGCTCATGACCAAAAGAATAACAATAAGACCAAACATATGATAAGTGTCAATGGATCATTAATGACTTGTACTGTGCTGCTCAAAAGCATCCAAAGTTGGCCTTATAATTGAATAAACAAGACTTATCAAATCTCTTTCTTTCCTAGGTAGTGTAATTCTGCTGAGTGTTGCTGTTTTTAGTGAACCTGTGGTGCACAGTCATTATTTTTATCATATCTGGGGTACATCAGAGAATTGCTCCAAAGAAATTAAAATGAGATCAATAGGCTCAGGTGATGCATGCTGCATGACTTTTTATTATAGTAAAACGACTCAACAGTTGGATCTGTGATAATAGCTCAACCTACCACAAGGGTCTCTGGTTTTTGTTCATAACGTGAATTCATAACGAGCACAATGGAAAAACAACAAAAACTTGTTCCTAAACCGGCAAAACATTTTGGGCACATCTCAACTCATATAACTCGTGTTAAGTACAACCCTTATGTTATATTGTGTGTGTCAAACAAAGAAAGTGAACATCAAGATGACGTTACAGTACAGTAGATAAATGAGTGAGTCAGGTGATCAAGCACCAACAGGTTGGCCTGCAGTCTGTCAACCATTAACAGAGTTCAACTCAGAGACAATCCCATGCTTAAACATGGCCGTGTAGTTTCAGATATTATAATGTAAAAGTGTACTGATCCTTGTGCGTGTGCTTGTGTGTGTGAACACTGAATACATACATATAACATGTATGCCTGATGTGTGACTTCAGTTACACAACACCGCAATATTCTTTATGAGATACATTTATGGTCGCACATGACAAAGCAGATATTTTGTTCCTTCTTTGTCTGTTCCAACTCAGAAATGCTCATCAGACTGAACTTCTGAAATTACACAACGGTGAATGCAGATTATGCAACCATAACAGGTTTGTCATCATTCTTTGAACTACAGAGGGACTGTTGCATACCAAGTCAATTATTAAACATTCGGTTAGAAAGCACCTGTCAAACAATAGAAATGCATGTGCCAGGAAAATCACATGACACAGTAATTCCATAATTCTCAACGGGATTTTTAAAAGCACATACATTAATAGCACATATATAAATACAACACAATTCTACAATTCACCCAGAAATCCTTTTTGTCCCCATTAATACAAAAGAATATGCTCCCATACGCAGCAATGACTTTGTTCAATTCATGAAAAAATCAGCAACTGTAGAGAAAAACACTCCATCAGTTGTTGTTAAAAGAGTCTTTGTGTATCCTTCATCTTTTTCTTCTATTTCTTTTCATCCGAGGCCCACAAATGAAATCATTTTGTGTTTCAGTCTAGATTTGACATGAAGTCATGAAGTGTGCAGGCATGCGGTGAGTCTGCCTCAGGCCAGTATGTTATTTCCGCAGCACAACAAATGTCTCTCGTTTAGACTCAACAATCAAAACGAGCTACTCAGTGATTCATCAAAGAAGGCCGGGCGTTGGTGTGCCACCAGGGGTGTATTCTCCCCAAGAACGGCCTCCGTGAAGTTGGGCCGTCCCCAAGCGTAAACCATACTGTTCAGGAAGCCTTGCAGGGACACACTTGCAGCCTGAAATAAATACAAATAATGCCATCTGCAGCTTAGACATCAGATGATATTTGAATTTTCTCATTTAAATTCTTCCTCTTCTGAAACATACCTGTATCATATAAAGACCAAACAGGCTGCGTTGTTCAATGTTTGTCCAGGTGATCAGGGTAGACAGTAAAATGAGGACAAGAGCTACAGCAGGAAGAAACGCACAGTGACTCAATCTGATATTGATTTAAATGTGATAAAGTGTGGTACATTAGATTTAAATATATGTGTGTGTGTGTGTGTGTGTGTGTGTGTGTGTGTGTGTGTGTGTGTGTGTACCTGGTGCCCAGCAGAATAAGATGACTAACACCATATTTCTTGCTGTAGAAAACACTCTTTTGAATCTCCTTCTTGAACGTCCATCTCCCTCCACAGGAAATAGCCCTTTCTGCTCATGTCTTTCATACCATTTACCAACCTTATAGTAAATGAACTGAAACAAGAAAAACAATGATTACTGTCTGCTTACACACGCGTAAATATTTTATTAAAGGCTTTAGATAGCACTGTAAAATTACAAGTCATAACTATATTTAAACAAAACTGTAAATGTCAAATGACTGCTTATTACTTACAGAGCAAGACAACATCACTGGTATCACGATGACGAAAAGAAAACCTCTGATGAAAGTGTCATGATTTTTTTCCTGGGAAGAAAATAAACACAGCTTAGACACATTACAGTACAAACTATAACAAAATTATTATATAATCAATACAATATGAAACGATGCCAATGAAATTCAGTAAAATGTAATAATAATAATAAAACAAATGCTGTGAAATGAAAACACTGCAAATTAAAGTGAATGTATATACAAAGAGTCTTTTGGTTTAAAAAAGTGTCGAGAGAGTTTGATACTCACAGCACCAGAGCAGGAATCCCTCCAGACATGCAAGAACAAAATACAACTAAGAAAAGAAATCAAAAGGTCAAAAACGCTGCTGAACAGACCTCTTTCACTTCTGTTCCATATTTGAAAGCAGTGACTTAAGAGTAAGTTCATAATAAAAGTTCTGTGCTCACCTGGTGCAGTATTTGGTTTCATTACGGACGACTAATGATTTGTCAGTGAATGGAATCAGCAAGGTAGATTTTATGAAGGGAGTGAGCACATATGCTAAGTACATTGCAATGGGGATCAACCTGTGATATTGGAAAAACAGAGATACAGAATTAAATTGTGTACACCAAGACGACGTCCGAAATTGCTGGAAAGGTAATTGAAGTTACAGCATGCTGTTAACAAACTCACCATACAATGGCATATACAGTCATAGTGACTACTTTCCTTCTACACCAACTCTGTAAACCAGATAGATGGGGAGAATTACATTATTGAATTAGATCTTACTTACTTACTGTTTTTGTACAAACTATAATCCATAAATGCAGTGGAAGCCTCACCTGCACCCCCTCATCCTCCATGGGTCTTGCTCTCCACCCTTGGATTGCGTTCTTTGACTTCCATGCGTAAACCACCACAAGCAGAAATGAAATGAAATAAAATGTCTGAAACAGAATGGACAAAGACACAGATATGCAACTGTCAAGTATAACAATTTATTGCAGCACAATATACAGTGATGCAAAATGTGAGCCTGTGACTTGTATCTGATTAGTTATGACTTTCCAAAGAGAATAGTTTTTGTTTGCATGCAAAAATTATTACATTTAAATGTAATCCATCAACAGCGGTGACTAGCTTAAAACAAAAGTCCTACTCCATTAATAGTTTTGAAGAGGTTAAATTGGGGTTTAAGGCCAACTGAGGTGTTTTGAGAATATCACTCATATTCATTTTAGGCTTAGGGTCACTTCATTTTCACTTATTCAGAAATGTAACCTGACATTTTTCTTTGAATAAATATTGTACTTTCAAAGGCTAAATATTGTCCATATCTGTATTTTGAAAAAAAAGTAAAATCAATATCTACTCTGCCCTTAACTCTTATCACTCTGAAATACAATGTGACATGACACAGCAGCAAAACTGCCAACCCCTTTGTTTATAGATGCAATATAATGAACAAACAGTTTTGACTTATTTTACTGCTCAGTCTCAGTTACAATCCTAAGTAACTGTAGTGATGTGATCAGGCACTGAAATAGTGATCTGACCTTCAATCCTGAATTACCAAAATCTACTGCGATGGGAAAATATGTGTATTACTGATAGAAACTATACAATAAGATGTGTGTGAGTAACTGTTAAACCTAGAAACTAAAATCCTGTGCTCCGGTGAGTTTCCGGAATGTGAGACAACACAGTGCCTTCCATAAGACTGTTGGTTTGGGGGAAGTTAAGACCAAAGGAAAAAAGATAAGACCTTATCAAGAGACCGGACCTTCCTTTCATCTCGACGCTGTATAAATCATGTTGTGATCTGTTGAATGTTGAGACATTTGCTTCAGACTGCAGAGAGAGCAGTTGTTGTGAATCTCTCCCTTGCAAGAATAAAGAAGGACAAAGACAAACTGGATTTCTAAAGACTTTATCCATTTTTCTTAACTTCGGCTTCTTCTCCTGAATAACGTAGAAATCTTCCACAACAACTTGGTGTCAGAAGTGAGATCGTTTGAAGCTCCATCGGAGATCCGAGGACATCGGTGAATGATCATCCAGGATTCTAACAAATCGATCCTGCCTCTACCTCGATAACTTACAGAGAAGAGAGGACCGATGATCCAAAGACGACTGATTGACTTCACAACGATCCAAAGAAAGAATTTCTACATATCGGGTAAGAAGTTGAAATTCCAAACTCCAAATTGAGTTTTTAGAAGAAGCATATCATTTAACTGATGTGACTCCAGAATTACGTAATATAATACAACAAATGGAAACATTTAAACTTAGGTGTTTAATCACCTGTTCTTGCTGTATAATAGTTTGTCTTTTTCTACTTTTTGGGGTATTGTTCAATAAACTGTATTAACATGACATATTTCTGTGAATGACGACATTATGAATCTTTACAAAGGAAGACAGGAATGAGAAATACAGTATAGCGATTGAACTCGGATGAAATATTTGTATTTCTTCTGAGACTGTATTTATCACGACCTTGACCACAAGGGAAGACAGGAATGAGAAATACAGTTTCTTGAGACTGTAATCTATCACGACTTTGAACCGAACGGAAGATAGGAATGAAAGATACGATATAACGATTGTACTCAGATAAAATATTTGTATTTCTTCTGAGAGCGTATCATTCACGACCTTGACCACAGTATGTCGGTGAAATTCACTGATTGGTTTTCACTTGGATTTTTCCTAATAAAGAAATCTGAGACTTACAGTGACGACTGTATTTGAATAATAAACAAGCATACTTGCCACACCTGAAAGATGGGTGGAAAACAGGATAAATGTAAAGACGAAGGTCCCTCGGGACCCATAGTGGATGTCATGAAACATAAATATGGAGACGGTTCTGTAGAATTTGTACCTATTTGGGCAAAAAAGTTTGGGTTTCCAGAGAATGGATCTTTCCGTAAGACAAAACTTATGGAACTTAGAGGGAAGTTAGAGGAAAAAGAGGGCGTTCCTCCTGGGGCCAAGGCGGTCCACAAAGGGATCCGCCAGTAGGACACGATACATGTTTCCGCTGTGGCCAAAAAGGACATTGGTCCAGAGACTGTCCAAATTGCCCACAGCAGACACGCAGAGGTGGATGGGGAAAAGACCAGGCCAGAGACCACGCCCAGTCCGACTGACGCGAGGAGGGAGGTATGGGTGGTGCATGTGGGGAGGAGACAGCCAGCCGCCCTGTGAAGCATCGTGAAGAGGGGAGTGACACACTCACACACTCTCACACACACCGCTGCCTGCAATGAAGAAATGCTTCCTGCTCTAACCACAAGCACATACACTCCCACACAAGAGCAACAGATAGCGCTCACAGACAAAATCGCTCATTTAGAAAAGAAACGGCCTATTATACACACGTATGCAAAATTTTCTGTCAAAACATTTAAAGATATGCCCACTACTACGGTTTTGATAAATGGTGTGAGATTATCTTTTCTAGTAGATTCAGGGGCTACTCATTCAGTGATTCAGCATAAACATTTTCCAAATCAGAAAATGAGTGGCAGATATGTGTATTCTCAAGGGGCTTCAGGTTTAACTATGACAGAGAAATTTACAGTTCCTATGACAAGTGTGCACACTGACCCGACTGACCTTGACCCTGACGTAACAACAAAACATTATTTTTTGTTGTCAAAATTCTGTCCAATCAATTTGATGGGACGAGATCTGATGTGTTCTTTTGGCATCAGCCTTATTTCTGCCCCTACAGGTGTAAAAGTAGTTCGCCAACGTACGGCGGTACCAATGATGCTGCTGGGAATCCCTGAGCCATTGTTCGTGTACCAATGGAAAATTCCTCTGGGATTGGCGAGACAGATGACGAACTTGAGCGTTTGCCTAGTGCATCCACGGGCTCAGCGCATGCGCGCAGAGCACTTACATTGCACAGTGCATGTGTCACATGGCCAAAATGAACAGTTTGAAAAATCGTTTTATCAGAATATAAATGATCAATTAACTTGTTCAACTCTTTTCTGGTCAACATATAAATCTGCGGTTTCTGTCCCTCTGTCTCCCGCCCAGCAGGCTCTGTTCCAAGTGGACGGCTCCTACCCACACATCTCACTGTCCAAATCTGTAAAGGAGCAGTGGAGAGATTTGGGCCCGTTCGTGAAAAAGTGTGAAGCCTTAACTGACTGGCAAGCTACATCTGATTCTCAGGTTATGCATTCACCATCAACCGACACTTATAAACAGCCATCTGAGCTAACAACACCCGCTCTCCGATCTATGTACCTCTTTGATGAAAATGATGTATCCAATGACACACACACTGACACGTTTGTAACCGATATCTCCTCTATTTCTCGTGCCCTTAGTACCGTCTCCTCGTCGCTCTGGGCATCGCATAAATATGATGTGGGACTCATAAAGAATTGTCAACCTGTGGTCATCACCCCTAGGTCCGATTTTCGGCCTCATAAACATCAATATCCACTACGCCAAGAAGCCATTGATGGCATCACTCCAGTATTTGACTCACTGTTGAAAGCAGGCGTCATTATTCCATGTCCTGACTCACCTGTCAGAACGCCCATTTTTCCTGTTAAAAAGATCAGAGATGCAGGTAAACCTACTGAATGGCGTTTCGTGCAGGACTTAAAAGCAGTAAATGCAGCAGTCCACGCGAGAGCACCCAATGTTCCTAATCCATATACCATCCTCGCACAGGTTCCTCCTACTGCTAGGTGGTTCTCTGTGGTTGACCTCTCAAATGCCTTTTTCAGCGTCCCAGTGGACAAAGACAGCCAGTTTTGGTTTGCATTTAATTTTAATGGCAAACTATACACTTTCACCCGCCTGTGTCAAGGCTACACTGAGTCACCGACAATCTATAATGACTCACTCAGAGAAAGTTTAGAGAGCCTAACCCTGTCTCCTGGGTCCGCCCTCTTACAATATGTTGACGACCTCCTTATAGCAGCACCCACACAACAACAATGCGAGGAGGATACACTTAAACTACTCAAACATTTGGCAGCTGAAGGCCATAAAGCCAGCCTGTCCAAACTGCAGTTTGTTACACAACACGTTCATTTTCTCGGTCATGACATCTCGGGGGATGGGAAAACACTGTCTCCTAAGCGCATTTCCTCTATTGTATCGCTTCCTAAACCACGAACAAAGAATCATTCTTAGGAATGTGTTCCTATTGTCGGTCTTTCATCCCTAATTATTCTCAGCTTGAACAACCCTTGTCCGAAATCATACACGGCAAGAATTTGATGGCTTCTGACAAAATCACTTGGACTTCTGCAGCCTCTCATGCATTCGACAAGATGAAATGTGCATTGCAAACTCCTCCCACACTGGGTTTGCCTGATCCTAACAAACCATTCACACAGACAGTTGATGAACGCACAGGTGGTATGACTTCCGTACTCCTCCAAACACATGGCGACAAACTCCGCCCAGTTGCATATTTCTCTGCTAAACTCGATCCAGTAGCTGCGGGCTTCCCTCAGTGCCTCTGTGCAGTGGCGGCCGCAGAAAAGGCGCTTACTGCATCTCGAGACATAGTAGGCTATGCACCGTTAACCTTGTTGGTTCCTCATTCTGTCTCATTGATTCTGTTGGAACAAAAGTCTTCTCATCTTTCTGCAGCACGATACCTGCGTTACCATACATGTCTTTTGGACATGCCTAACGTCACAGTCAAACGCTGCACAAACTTGAATCCAGCATCACTCCTTCCTCTTCCGGGGGACGGGGAGGAGCATAACTGTTTGGCTGAGCTTCAGGCTCAGTGCACTCCTCGCCCTGATCTCCTGGACACACCTCTTCCTAATTCAGATTTTGTCTGGTATTTTGATGGTTCTGCCTCTCGTGACCCTTAAACTGGGGCTAGTCATGTTGGTTTTTCTGTTGTCTCTGATTCAGATGTTCTCTGTTCTGGACCTCTCCCATGTCACCTCTCAGCCCAGGCAGCAGAGCTCATCGCACTCACTGAGGCATGCATACTCTCCAAGGGTAAAACAGTCACCATACACATTGATTCCAGATATGCTTTTGGGGTTGTACATGATTTTGGCGCCTTATGGAAACAGACATTTTCTCAAGTCAGATGGTAAGCCTGTACTACACCACACACTCATATCAGCACTGTTGGAGTCCATTTTGCTGCCCAAAGCTATTGCTGTTTGCAAATGTGCAGCACACACCTCTAATACTGATGTCCAAAGGCAATGCTCATGCAGACACTGCTGCTAAAGCTGCTGCTCAGCTTTCTTATGACTCACTAGAGACCACGACCATGGTTTCACTTCCATCTTGCCTCTCAGCCATGCAGTCCCTTGCTACACCTGAGGACAGACGACTCTGGTCCTCCTCTGGCTCCACCTTCATTGATGACGTTTGGGTTGGCCCTAACGGTAACCCCTGTCTGCCAAAACATTTCTTTCCTCACTATGCTAGATTGACTCATGGGTTAGACCATGTGTCAAAAGGGGGGATGTTAAGCATTATTGATATTACATGGTTCACAAAGGGTTTTTCAACGTATGCTCAGAAGTACTGCCAAGCGTGTGTAACCTGTGCCACACACAACGTAGGCAGACCCGTACAAGTAACACAACAGGCGGCACACCCTCCTCCAACACGACCTTTTGAGCACATCATGATGGATTTTGTGGAACTCAGCCCATCGGAAGGTAAGAAACACTGTCTAATAATACCTCGCTGGGGTATTCCAACTAAGATCTCCAGTGATAATGGCACACACTTTGTTAATGAAGCAATCACTGAACTAAGTGCATACATGGGCATAGACTTAAGAACACACTGTGCTTATTGCCCAGCCAGTGGGGGAGCTGTTGAATGGGAAAATGGAACACTGAAAACCAAATTAGCAAAATGTTGTACTGACACAGGATTACCATGGACAAAAGCTCTGCCTCTGGTTCTGATGTACATGGGGATGAGGAAAAGAACACGAAGCAATCTCAGCCCTTTTGAGATTTTGTTTGGAACACCTCCCCACATCGGTGTGGATGCTCCTGGAGCACCTCTCCCATCTACCACACTCTGTGAACATGACATGCTAACCTATTGTACACAACTGTCCTCTACTCTGTCTGATGTCAGAAAACAGGTCGCTGCAGCACTCCCAAAAGAGGCCACAGGACCACTCCACAAGCTGCAGCCTGGCGAGTTCGTGGTGGTGAAAGACTTCAGGAGAAAGAGCTGGAAAGCTAAACGGTGGCAAGGTCCTTTCCAGATACTGCTCATCACCCACACGGCTGTGAAGGTGGCAGAGAGAGCAACCTGGATACACGCCAGCCACTGTAAGAAGGTTCCAGCACCTGCAGAAACGACCATCACCCCTCCGGCCAGCACGACAACACAGGATTCCTCCACAAGTGACGTGCAGACGTAGTTTCTGTGTCACCTACGAGGGATCAACAAGCAACTAAAACAGTTGCCAATGTGGGTACGACAAGTGACTAGCCGTCACCTGCGAGGGAGCTACCCATTCAGTACCACACCCAATAATACACATATAGTTGCATACACACATGTAGAACCTAAACAGTTGTGAAAACAGTGTCCCTGACAGTTTTGTGGAAACCTCACGGTGGCAACACAAGCAAAACTGTTCATACAGACTAGTTGCTCGGGTAAAATCCATACAAACTGGTTGGCTGTTTTTACAACTAGATCATCATCATGCCTGAACCGAATCGACCGTGGCAGCCCTTCCGCCGCACGGGATGCACATTGTGTATATTCTTTCTCACATCAATAATCACTGTTTTTCCATTCATGTTGTTACACGCACGACACAACCTTTCAGTCTCTCCAAACAACTCATCAGACTTTGAACAGCCAACAAACACAACCGCTTCCACAGTTAAAATAACTCCAACACCCGACTGGCTAACTCGACTGTGGAACTCATGGAGAGTTTCCCTTATCCAATTAGGCATCATCTTCCTGATCCTCATCATTTTCATGACCTGTATAGTATCTATCCTTAGGAGCATGGTGACTAATCTTATGTCCAAACAAATGATTCGATATGACCAATTACTGCACAAAGAACACGACAGGGACGGTAATGACCATCCAGACTTTTTGGAGTATTTTGATGTTGGCCCTATAATTGAATAAACAAGACTTATCAAATCTCTTTCTTTCCTAGGTAGTGTAATTCTGCTGAGTGTTGCTGTTTTTAGTGAACATGTGGTGCACAGTCATTATTTTTATCATATCTGGGGTACATCAGAGAATTGCTCCAAAGAAATTAAAATGAGATCAATAGGCTCAGGTGATGCATGCTGCATGACTTTTTATTATAGTAAAACGACTCAACAGTTGGATCTGTGACAATAGCTCAACCTACCACAAGGGTGGTAGGTTGTAGAAATCTTCCACAACACTACGTAGATGTATTTATCCAAGCCTCTCTCAACGTCTCTGTCTAGTTTAAGTAGATTAAACCTCAGCCATGACCCTCCACCCACCAGGAAACAATCTTGTAACTGAATCAGGGTAAGGGGACTAACAAAGTGAAATAAACTGTTTCTCACCAGTGACAACGGCAGGCTGTATTGGCAGATGGCTACACTGTTGTCAGCGCTCACTTTGTTCATGACACTGGTGGACATCAGGATCAGAGCAGCCAGGAGGTCTGCCAGGGCGAGCTGCACCAGGAGGTGCACCTGCAAACAAATATATATAAAGGATCGTGCTTCGCTGTAAAACTGTAAGATGCATAAGAAGACAAAAATCAACAAATTCCCTGCACTGAAACACAAACTATAAAAACTATGGAATATATATGTATTCTATTGTTCAACCACACAACATACAGTAACACAAGTACAAACAACCTGACTCACTTGTTCTTTTAGCTGCCTCCATCTCACCATGGAAACCACCAGGACAGAACAACTCCCAATCACACTGCAGTTAATCAGAAATATGTGGAGTATTATAAACCGAGCCACTCGGAAACAGAGCAGTACACAGCAGCAGGGTGACTGAGAAAGAGAATAAGCCTGCCTCTTCATAACTGTTGCAATGCTTGTTTGGCAAACCTCTCCTGATCAGAAAACTGAAATTATAATATTGTTATTCTGCTGATAGCCTTAATGTACAACTCATTTAATATGTCATAATCTGGTTGCTATAAAAACTCCTGCTATAAATAAATAACAGTCGTTGCCGGTAAGTATTTTACCTGGGAGTGAGTAACACTAAGTACTCAGTAGAGAGAACATCAATCTAAAGAAAAAACAGAATTCAAACATGTTACCAGAAATGTACATATTATTTCCATCCTATTAGTTTTCATTCAAAGAAGCTGGTCTCAATTTCAATTAATTAAATAATTCACAGAAAAATAAGCTGTTAAGTGTAAGTACATACCTGATCTCCACTTAATGTACCATTGAGCTCCATGGTGAATTTCCAATAATCAGTCTATTTGGGCACAGCTAAATGACCTGTCTCCATAACCAGTCTTTGTGAAAATATGATTTCTTGTCAAAGCACACCTCTATAAAAGTCCGCACCTTGTCACGTGCTGCTGTTTTGACTCCACCTGCTTTGAGTGTGTGCTTAGTGCAACACTTTTAAATGGAAATTCCGAGGCGGAATGGGAATATTCCTTGTTTTACCACCAGTCTTTCAAGAAATAAAAACTATGAAACAGAATATCCCCTGTACTTTTTAACCCGTATTGTCCTTATTTTCTCTTCTGCTGTGCATCAACTGCCATGGGAATTTCTCTGTAATATATTGAATTAATAACAAACAGCTCTAGAAACACACTGCCTCTCGTACACTGGGGCACTGTGGAGTGCAGTGACTCTGAACTGAGAAACCATGGTACTGGGTCCACAGCTTGCATTATGTTATGATAAGGCAAAGCAAGTGTATTTGTATAGCACATTTCAACAATAAGGCAATTCAAAGTGCTTCACATAAAACCATTAAAAGCATCAAAACGTAATGCAATAGAAAAGAAGATTTAAAAACGTCTGTGTTACAGAGACATCTAGTGGCATGACACAGCCTTGCATTTCACAGTGTGAAGAAAACAACTTTTTATCAAAAAAACAAACATCCAAATAATGTCCTTTGTGTTAAAGCCGGACTCCAAAGTGTACTGTATAAAAAGAACAGCTTGAATGCGTATAAAAAATAAAAATAAAACACACACTACAAAAAGTGAATGTTCTCAGATGTTGTCGCGTGTCGATAAAGTTGATTCAAACTGATGACGTCACTGATTCCACGTTGGCCCGGACGTGGCACTCGGCG
>JACSYO010000488.1:12500-22821 GCA_016806645.1 Ophiodon elongatus | reverse complement strand
TGCAGTACTTTGTTGTTGTTGTTGTTTCCTGAATGTTGCAGTACTTTGTTGTTGTTGTTGTTTCCTGAACGTTGCAGTACTTTGTTGTTGTTGTTGTTTCCTGAACGTTGCAGTACTTTGTTGTTGTTGTTTCTTGAACGTTGCAGTACTTTGTTGTTGTTGTTGTTGTTTCCTGAACGTTGCAGTACTTTGTTGTTGTTGTTGTTGTTTCCTGAACGTTGCAGTACTTTGTTGTTGTTGTTGTTTCCTGAACGTTGCAGTACTTTGTTGTTGTTGTTGTTTCCTGAACGTTGCAGTACTTTGTTGTTGTTGTTGTTTCCTGAACGTTGCAGTACTTTGTTGTTGTTGTTTCTTGAACGTTGCAGTACTTTGTTGTTGTTGTTGTTGTTTCCTGAACGTTGCAGTACTTTGTTGTTATTGTTGTTGTTTCCTGAACATTGCAGTACTTTGTTGTTGTTGTTGTTTCCTGAATGTTGCAGTACTTTGTTGTTGTTGTTGTTTCCTGAACATTGCAGTACTTTGTTGTTGTTGTTGTTTCCTGAATGTTGCAGTACTTTGTTGTTGTTGTTTCTTGAATGTTGCAGTACTTTGTTGTTGTTGTTGTTGTTTCCTGAACATTGCAGTACTTTGTTGTTATTGTTGTTGTTTCCTGAACATTGCAGTACTTTGTTGTTGTTGTTGTTTCCTGAATGTTGCAGTACTTTGTTGTTGTTGTTGTTTCCTGAACATTGCAGTACTTTGTTGTTGTTGTTGTTTCTTGAATGTTGCAGTACTTTGTTGTTGTTGTTGTTTCCTGAACATTGCAGTACTTTGTTGTTATTGTTGTTGTTTCCTGAACATTGCAGTACTTTGTTGTTATTGTTGTTGTTTCCTGAACATTGCAGTACTTTGTTGTTGTTGTTGTTTCCTGAACGTTGCAGTACTTTGTTGTTGTTATTGTTGTTTCCTGAACATTGCAGTACTTTGTTGTTGTTTCCTGAACGTTGCAGTACTTTGTTGTTGTTTCCTGAACGTTGCAGTACTTTGTTGTTGTTTCCTGAACATTGCAGTACTTTGTTGTTGTTGTTGTTTCCTGAACATTGCAGTACTTTGTTGTTGTTGTTGTTGTTTCCTGAACCTTGCAGTACTTTGTTGTTGTTGTTTCCTGAACATTGCAGTACTTTGTTGTTGTTGTTTCCTGAACGTTGCAGTACTTTGTTGTTGTTATTGTTGTTTCCTGAACGTTGCAGTACTTTGTTGTTGTTGTTTCCTGAACGTTGCAGTACTTTGTTGTTGTTGTTGTTTCCTGAACGTTGCAGTACTTTGTTGTTGTTGTTGTTTCCTGAACGTTGCAGTACTTTGTTGTTGTTTCCTGAACGTTGCAGTACTTTGTTGTCGTTCCTCACACCTACAGAAGAAGCTGGCGGCGGAGCCGGACCACACCGACGTGTCGCTGCCGGCCGCGCAGCGTGTGCGCGCGCTGGGGAAGCTGGGCGTGTGCGTGGAGGTGAGCGAGCACGTGGCCCCGCGCCGCTACCTGCGCTCCGGCGTGGAGATGGAGCGCATGGCCGCCGTGTACCTGCAGGAGGGAAGTCTGGAGAACGCCTACGTGCTCTACTCCCGCTTCATCACGTGAGGCCACGCCCACCACCTGTTGTTCTTGTTGTTGTTGTTGTTGTTGTTTTAGTTTTATCTAAGGCCCTGTGTTCAGTCTGTTTGTAGAGAAGCTTCCCGCTCACAGAGACTACCGGCTCTGCAGCCTCCCAGAGAAGCAGCTCATCATGAAGGTCAATAACAATAACACTCACATGGTCATGAAGGTCAATAACAATAACATCAGACCTCTACATCTAGTCCCTAGACCTTTACATCTAGTCCCCAGACCTCTACATCTAGTCCCCAGACCTCTACATCTAGTCCCTAGACCTCTACATCTAGTCCCCAGACCTTTACATCTAGTCCTCTACATCTAGTCCCCAGACCTTTACATCTAGTCCTCTACATCTAGTCCCCAGACCTCTACATCTAGTCCCCAGACCTTTACATCTAGTCCTCTACATCTAGTCCCCAGACCTCTACATCTAGTCCTCAGACCTTTACATTTAGTCCCCAGACCTTTACATATAATCCCCAGACCTCTACATCTAGTCCTTAGGCCGTTACATTTAGTCCCCAGACCTTTACATCTAGTCCCCAGACCTTTACATCTAGTCCTCTACATCTAGTCCCAAGACCTTTACATCTAGTCCCCAGACCTTTACATCTAGTCCTCTACATCTAGTCCCAAGACCTTTACATCTAGTCCCTAGACCTTTACATCTAGTCCTCAGACGTCTACATCTAGTCCCCAGACCTCTACATCTAGTCCCCAGACCTTTACATCTAGTCCCTAGACCTTTACATATAGTCCCCAGACCTTTACATCTAGTCCTCTACATCTAGTCCCCAGACCTTTACATCTAGTCCCTAGACCTTTACATATAGTCCCCAGACCTTTACATCTAGTCCCCAGACCTCTACATCTAGTCCCCAGACCTCTACATTTAGTCCCCATACCTCTACATATAGTCCCCAGACCTTTACATCTAGTCTCTAGACCTTTACATCTAGTCCCCAGACATTTACATTTAGTCCCCAGACCTTTACATATAGTCCCCAGACCTTTACATCTAGTCCCCAGACCTTTACATCTAGTCCCCAGACCTTTACATCTAGTCTCTAGACCTTTACATCTAGTCCTCAGACCTTTACATCTAGTCCCCAGACCTTTACATCTAGTCCCCAGACCTTTACATCTAGTCTCTAGACCTTTACATCTAGTCCCCAGACCTTTACATTTAGTCCCCAGACCTTTACATATAGTCCCCAGACCTTTACATCTAGTCCCCAGACCTTTACATATAGTCCCCAGACCTTTACATCTAGTCCCCAGACATTTACATCTAGTCTCTAGACCTTTACATCTAGTCCCCAGACCTTTACATTCAGTCCCCAGACCTTTACATATAGTCCCCAGACCTTTACATATAGTCCCTAGACCTTTACAGATAGTCCCCAGACCTTTACATCTAGTCCCCATACCTCTACATCTAGTCCCCAGACCTTTACATCTAGTCCCCAGACCTTTACATCTAGTCCCCAGACCTTTACATATAGTCCTCAGACCTTTACATCTAGTCCCCAGACCTTTACATCTAGTCCCCAGACCTTTACATCTAGTCTCTAGACCTTTACATCTAGTCCCCAGACCTTTACATTTAGTCCCCAGACCTTTACATATAGTCCCCAGACCTTTACATCTAGTCCCCAGACCTTTATATCTAGTCCCCATACCTCTACATCTAGTCCCCAGACCTTTACATCTAGTCCCCAGACCTTTACATCTAGTCCCCAGACCTTTACATCTAGTCCTCTACATCTAGTCCCTAGTCCTCTACATCTAGTCCCCAGACCTCTACATCTAGTCCCCAGACCTTTACATCTAGTCCCTAGACCTTTACATTTAGTCCCCAGACCTTTACATCTAGTCCTCTACATCTAGTCCCTAGTTATCTACATCTAGTCCCCAGACCTCTACATCTAGTCCCCAGACCTTTACATCTAGTCCCCAGACCTTTACATCTAGTCCCCAGACCTTTACATCTAGTCCTCTACATCTAGTCCCTAGTCCTCTACATCTAGTCCCCAGACCTCTACATCTAGTCCCCAGACCTTTACATCTAGTCCCTAGACCTTTACATTTAGTCCCCAGACCTTTACATCTAGTCCTCTACATCTAGTCCCTAGTTCTCTACATCTAGTCCCCAGACCTCTACATCTAGTCCCCAGACCTTTACATCTAGTCCCCAGACCTTTACATATAGTCCCCAGACCTTTACATCTAGTCCTCTACATCTAGTCCCTAGTTATCTACATCTAGTCCCCAGACCTCTACATCTAGTCCCCAGACCTTTACATCTAGTCCCTAGACCTTTACATCTAGTCCCCAGACCTTTACATCTAGTCCCCAGACCTTTACATCTAGTCCCTAGATCTCTACATCTAGTCCCCAGACCTCTACATCTAGTCCTCAGACCTTTACATCTAGTCCCTAGATCTCTACATCTAGTCCCCAGACCTTTACATCTAGTCCCTAGACCTCTACATCTAGTCCTCAGACCTCTACATGTAGTCCCTAGAACTTTACATCTAGTCCTCTACATCTAGTCCTCAGACCTTTACATCTAGTCCCCAGACCTCTACATCTAGTCCTCAGACCTTTACATCTAGTCCCCAGACCTTTTCATCTAGTCCCCATACCTTTACATCTAGTCCTCAGACCTTTACATCTAGTCCCTAGACCTTTACATCTAGTCCGTAGACCTCTACATCTAGTCCTCTGACCTTTACATCTAGTCCCCAGACCTCTACATCTAGTCCCCAGACCTTTACATCTAGTCCCCAGACCTCTACATCTAGTCCCCAGACCTTTACATCTAGTCCTCTACATCTGGTCCCTAGTCCTCTACATCTAGTCTCTAGACCTTTACATCTAGTCCCCAGACCTTTACATTTAGTCCCCAGACCTTTACATCTAGTCCTCAGACCTTTACATCTAGTCCCCAGACCTTTACATCTAGTCCCCAGACCTTTACATCTAGTCCCCAGACCTTTACATTTAGTCCACAGACCTTTACATATAGTCCCCAGACCTTTACATCCAGTCCCCATACCTTTACATCTAGTCTCTAGACCTTTACATCTAGTCCCCAGACCTTTACATTCAGTCCCCAGACCTTTACATATAGTCCCCAGACCTTTACATATAGTCCCCAGACCTTTACATATAGTCCCCAGACCTTTACATCTAGTCCCCATACCTCTACATCTAGTCCCCAGACCTTTACATCTAGTCCCCAGACCTTTACATCTAGTCCCCAGACCTTTACATCTAGTCTCTAGACCTTTACATCTAGTCCCCAGACCTTTACATTTAGTCCCCAGACCTTTACATCTAGTCCCCAGACCTTTATATCTATTCCCCATACCTCTACATCTAGTCCCCAGACCTTTACATCTAGTCCCCAGACCTTTACATCTAGTCCCCAGACCTTTACATCTAGTCCTCTACATCTAGTCCCCAGACCTCTACATCTAGTCCCCAGACCTCTACATCTAGTCCCCAGACCTTTACATCTAGTCCCTAGACCTTTACATTTAGTCCCCAGACCTTTACATCTAGTCCTCTACATCTAGTCCCTAGTTATCTACATCTAGTCCCCAGACCTCTACATCTAGTCCCTAGACCTCTACATCTAGTCCTCAGACCTCTACATCTAGTCCCCAGACCTTTACATCTAGTCCTCTACATCTAGTCCCTAGTTATCTACATCTAGTCCCCAGACCTCTACATCTAGTCCCCAGACCTTTACATCTAGTCCCCAGACCTTTTCATCTAGTCCCCATACCTTTACATCTAGTCCTCAGACCTTTACATCTAGTCCCTAGACCTTTACATCTAGTCCGTAGACCTCTACATCTAGTCATCTGACCTTTACATCTAGTCCCCAGACCTCTACATCTAGTCCCCAGACCTTTACATCTAGTCCCCAGACCTCTACATCTAGTCCCCAGACCTCTACATCTAGTCCCCATACCTCTACATATAGTCCCTAGACCTTTACATCTAGTCCCCAGACCTTTACATCTAGTCTCTAGACCTTTACATCTAGTCCCCAGACCTTTACATCTAGTCCCCAGACCTTTACATTTAGTCCCCAGACCTTTACATCTAGTCCTCTACATCTGGTCCCTAGTCCTCTACATCTAGTCCCCAGACCTCTACATCTAGTCCCCAGACCTCTACATCTCGTCCCCATATCTTTACATCTAGTCCCTAGATCTTTACATCTAGTCCTCTACATCTAGTCCCTAGACCTTTACATCTAGTCCCTAGACCTTTACATCTAGTCCTCTACATCTAGTCCCTAGACCTTTACATCTAGTCCTCTACATCTAGTCCCCAGACCTTTACATCTAGTCCCTAGACCTTTACATCTAGTCCTCTACATCTAGTCCCCAGACCTTTACATCCAGTCCCTAGTCCTCTACATCTAGTCCTCAGACCTTTACATCTAGTCCCCAAACCTCTACATCTAGTCCTCAGACCTTTACATCTAGTCCCCAGACCTTTACATCTAGTCCTCAGACCTTTACATCTAGTCCTCAGACCTTTACATCTAGTCCCTAGACCTTTACATCTAGTCCTCTACATCTAGTCCCCAGACCTTTACATCCAGTCCCTAGTCCTCTACATCTAGTCCTCAGACCTTTACATCTAGTCCCCAGACCTCTACATCTAGTCCTCAGACCTTTACATCTAGTCCCCAGACCTTTACATCTAGTCCTCAGACCTTTACATCTAGTCCCCAGACCTTTACATCTAGTCCTCAGACCTTTACATCTAGTCCTCAGACCTTTACATCTAGTCCCTAGACCTTTACATCTAGTCCTCTACATCTAGTCCCTAGACCTTTACATCTAGTCCTCTACATCTAGTCCTCAGACCTCTGTTTGTGTTTGATTGTGTGCAAGTACAGTTACTTGTTGTCTAGAAGCAGTACTATATTACTAATAATAATAATTCTAATAATACTAATACTAACAGTAGCATCATTAGTAGTAGTACAATCGTAGTAGTATTTATGTTCTTCTTTGTCTCTATAGAAACTTCAGGAAGTGGCTTTTCCTCGTAAAGACGAGTTGAAGAAGCGTCTCCAGGAGAAATACAGTAGGGAACACACGGAGTACCTCAGAGCCCAGGTGTGTGTCTGTCGGCCAATCAGATTGCAGCTGGTACCTGATCAGTGAAGTGATGCTGTGTGACTTCCTGCCTCCTCAGAGCCCGGCGGTGGTGGTGGATGTGTGTGGTGAGGATAGGAGGCGCTGCCTGCTCCTGGAGGAGGAGCGGCAGCGAGTCGCCGCACTGCGACGCATGCAGATCGAATCGGAGCAGTTTCGCTACTTCGAGGACCAGCTGAGGCGTCAGGAACTGGCCAATAGGAGAGGAGAGGTGACAGGCCACGCCGTGGTACTAACACTGTGTATCAGGAGTACTCGTAGTATTTCTGCAGTGACATGTTCGTCCTTCAGGTGGAGACCAAAGTGCCTGAGGTGACGGACGGCTCCTGTCTGTCTCAGCAGCCAATCAGAGACAGCGTACGATCCCAGGGGGCGGATCTTAACAGGAACAGACCGCCAGCGCCCATCAGCCAACCAGCTGCCACGCTGGCCGGAGTACACAGTGAGTACACACACACAGTGAGTACACACACACACACACACACACACACACACACACACACACACACACACACACACACACACACACACACACACATGAAGCTTTGACTTCTATACAACCAGAGGAGTCGCCCCCTGGTGGTCAGGAGAGAGAATGCAGCTTGTCTCATGGTTGTATATGAAGGTTTGTGTGTGTGTTTGTTTTGTGTGTGCAGCTCAGAGGGTGGAGGGTTTGAGGCGGGTGGTGATTCCCAGAGATCTGACGTATCGTTTCCTCCTGCTGGCCGACTCCAACACATCCAGAGGGATCGAGACCTGTGGAGTCCTCTGTGGACGACTGGTGAGGCCTTTACTCTTTACAGGTGATCCATCTCACCTGAGCTGCTCACCAACATCCTACCTGTCTCTCCCTCAGACACACAACGAGTTCATGCTGACTCACGTCGTGATCCCCAAACAGTCGGCCGGTCCAGATTTCTGCGACATGGAGAACGTGGAGGAACTCTTCAGTTTCCAGGACCAACACAGTCTGCTGACGCTCGGCTGGATCCATGTACGACTCCACGCTGAACACACGCCAAAGACACACCAAAAACATGCTGAACACACATTAAAGACACGCTGAACACACGCTAAAGACACGCTGAACACACACTGAACACAGGCTGAACACACGCTGAACACATGCTAAAGACACGCTAAAGACATGCTGAACACACGCTCAAGACATGCCAAAGACACCCTAAAGACACGCTAAAGACATGCTAAAGACACGCCAAAAACATGCTGAACACACATTAAAGACACGCTGAACACACGCTAAAGGCACGCTAAAGACATGCTAAAGACACGCTGAACACATGCTGAACACAGGCTGAGCACACGCTAAAGACACGCTGAACACACACTGAACACAGGCTGAACACACGCTAAAGACACGTTAAACACACGCTAAAGACATGCTGAACACACGCTGAACACATGCTAAAGACACGCCAAAGACACGCTAAAGACATGCTGAACACATGCTAAAGACACGCTAAAGACACGCTGAACACACGCTAAAGACATGCCAAAGAAACGCTGAACACACGCTAAAGACACGTTGAACACACGCTAAAGACACGCCTAACACACGCTGAACACACGCTAAAGACATGCCAAAGAAATGCTGAACACACACGAAATACATGCTAAAGACACGCTGAACACACGCTAAAGACATGCTAAAGACACACTGAACACATGCTGAATACACGCTAAAGAGATGTTGAACACACGCTAAAGACACGCTGAACACGCGCTAAAGACATGCTAAAGACATGCTGAACACATGCTGAACACATGCTAAAGACATGCTGAACACACGCTAACGACACACTAAAGACATGCTGAACACACGCTGAATACACGCTAAAGATACGCTAAAGACATGCTATATACATGCTGAACACACACTATAGACATGCTGAACACATGCTAAAGACACGCTGAACAGACGCTAAAGACATGCTGAACACACGCTAAAGACACGCTGAACACACGCTATAGACACGCTGAACACACGCTATAGACATGCTAAACACACGCTAAAGACACGCTGAACACAAGGTATAGACATGCTGAACACACGCTAAAGACATGCTGAACACACGCTAAAGACACACTGAACACACGCTAAAGACACGCTGAACACACGCTAAAGACATTCTGAACAAAACAAAAAAAAAACTCTGTTGTACATTTTCAATCTGCCTAATTTGCATGATCAAAAATCCCCATGGCAACAGGGCTTGTTGTCGAGCAACAGCTGAGAGGAGAGAGATAGGAACACAGACGGAGGTCTCACTCTGCAGCTGTGTGCTGTAATAGTGATCTGTGTCCTCACACCTTCAGAGGACAGTCAGGTGTGTGTCCTCACACCGTCAGTCGTCTGTTTGTGTGTTGACCTTTGACCTCTGACCCTCAGACCCATCCCACTCAGACGGCCTTCCTCTCGAGCGTCGACCTTCACACTCACTGCTCCTATCAGCTGATGCTGCCTGAAGCCGTGGCCATCGTGTGTGCTCCCAAACACAACGAGTAGGTACACACACACACACACACACACACACACACACACACACACACACACACACACTGATGAATGTGTATAAGGAGGACCTCCTGACCCCCACCTCCCTCTCAGTTCCGGTGTGTTCAGGTTAACGGGTCCCGGGATGTCCGAGGTTTCTGTCTGCAGACTGAAAGGTTTCCATCCTCACGCCAAGGACCCGCCTCTTTTCAGTGTGAGCATCCTCTTCTGTGATTGGACGAGAGACGTGACCCCTTAGACCAATCAGACCCCTCCGTCGTCCACTGTCCCCTTAGTCTGTGAACGCCCCACGCTCACCTTAGTCTGTGAACGCCCCACGCTCACCTTAGTCTGTGAACGCCCCACGCTCACCTTGGTCTGTGAACGCCCCACGCTCACCTTAGTCTGGAAGCATCACGCTCACCTTAGTCTGTGAACGCCCCACGCTCACCTTAGTCTGTGAACGCCCCACGCTCACCTTAGTCTGTGAACGCATCACGCTCACCTTAGTCTGTGAACGCCCCACGCTCACCTTAGTCTGTGAACGCCCCACGCTCACCTTAGTCTGTGAACGCATCACGCTCACCTTAGTCTGTGAACGCATCACGCTCACCTTAGTCTGTGAACGCCCCACGCTCACCTTAGTCTGTGAACGCCCCACGCTCACCTTAGTCTGTGAACGCATCACGCTCACCTTAGTCTGTGAACGCATCACGCTCACCTTAGTCTGTGAACGCCCCACGCTCACCTTAGTCTGTGAACGCATCACGCTCACCTTAGTCTGTGAACGCCCCACGCTCACCTTAGTCTGTGAACGCCCCACGCTCACCTTAGTCTGTGAACGCATCACGCTCACCTTAGTCTGTGAACGCATCACGCTCACCTTAGTCTGTGAACCCCCGCCACCTTAGTCTGTGGCGCTCACTAGTCTGGCATCACGCTCACCTTAGTCTGTGAGCGCTCCAGCTCACCTTAGTCTGTGAACCC
>JACSYO010000488.1:0-2500 GCA_016806645.1 Ophiodon elongatus | reverse complement strand
CGGTGAAAGGAGGTCCATGAGGTCTTTAGAGAGGAGGTGAAAGGAGGCCCAAGGTCTTTAGAGAGGAGGTGAAAGGAGGTCCATGAGGTCTTTAGAGAGGCGGTGAAAGGAGGTCCATGAGGTCTTTAGAGAGGAGGTGAAAGGAGGCCCAAGGTCTTTAGAGAGGAGGTGAAAGGAGGTCCATGAGGTCTTTAGAGAGGCGGTGAAAGGAGGTCCATGAGGTCTTTAGAGAGGAGGTGAAAGGAGGCCCAAGGTCTTTAGAGAGGAGGTGAAAGGAGGTCCATGAGGTCTTTAGAGAGGAGGTGAAAGGAGGTCCATGAGGTCTTTAGAGAGGAGGTGAAAGGAGGCCCAAGGTCTTTAGAGAGGAGGTGAAAGGAGGTCCATGAGGTCTTTAGAGAGGAGGTGAAAGGAGGTCCATGAGGTCTTTAGAGAGGAGGTGAAAGGAGGCCCAAGGTCTTTAGAGAGGAGGTGAAAGGAGGTCCATGAGGTCTTTAGAGAGGAGGTGAAAGGAGGTCCATGAGGTCTTTAGAGAGGAGGTGAAAGGAGGCCCAAGGTCTTTAGAGAGGAGGTGAAAGGAGGTCCAAGGTCTTTAGAGAGGGGTGAAGGAGGTCCAGAGGTCTTTAGAGAGGAGGTGAAAGGAGGCCAAGAGGTCTTTAGAGAGGAGGTGAAAGGAGGCCCAAGAGGTCTTTAGAGAGGAGGTGAAACGAGGCCAAGAGGTCTTTAGAGAGGAGGTGAAAGGAGGTCCATGAGGTCTTTAGAAAGGAGGTGAAAGGAGGTCCATGAGGTCTTTAGAAGGAGGTGAAAGGAGGTCCATGAGGTCTTTAGAGAGGAGGTGAAAGGAGGCCAAAGGTCTTTAGAGAGGAGGTGAAAGGAGGTCCAAGGTCTTTAGAGAGGAGGGGAAACGAGGCCAAGAGGTCTTTAGAGAGGAGGTGAAAGGAGGCCCAAGAGGTCTTTAGAGAGGAGGTGAAACGAGGCCAAGAGGTCTTTAGAGAGGAGGTGAAAGGAGGTCCATGAGGTCTTTAGAAAGGAGGTGAAAGGAGGTCCATGAGGTCTTTAGAGAGGAGGTGAAAGGAGGCCAAGAGATCTGTAGAGAGGAGGTGAAACACAGAGCACAGAGGAAGGAGGTGATGGAGGAGGTGATGGAGGAGGTGAAGGAGGACGTGATGGAGGAGGTGAAGGAGGAGGCGATGGAGGAGATGAAGGAGGAGGTGAAGTAGGAGGTGAAGGAGGAGGTGAAGGAGGAGGCGATGGAGGAGATGAAGGAGGAGGTGAAGGAGGAGGTGAAGGAGGAGGCGATGGAGGAGGTGAAGGAGGAGGCGAAGGAGGAGGTGAAGGAGGAGGTGATGGAGGAGGTGAAGGAGGAGGTGATGGAGGTCTTACCGTGGTAGTGGAGGTTCTGCTGGGCGAGGGGGGGACAGGACAGAAGTGAAAGTCTAAGTTGCTGCGAGTGAGTTTATCAACCTTGCACCTCCTCCCTCCATCCCAAACATGGCCTGGCCTCCTCCCTCCATCCTCCCTCCCTCCCTCCCTCCATCCTCCCTCTCTCCCTCCATCCTCCCTCCCTCCTTCCATCCTCCCTCCCTCCCTCCATCCTCCATCCTCCCTCCCTCCATCCTCCCTCCATCCCAAACATGGCCTGGCCTCCTCCCTCCATCCTCCCTCCCTCCCTCCATCCTCCCTCCCTCCCTCCCTCCTTTCCTCCCTCTCTTCCTTTACTTTCGTCCTTATAGGGCAGGCCCTGAGGGAGTCGGCCAATCAGACGTCTCGTGTCCTCGTACTTTCTCCCATCATTCAGTGCATTCCTCACAGAGGGAATACTCCGTTTACCACACTATGAAGACACTGTTACAGTACAAGTACAAGTACTATCCACACTATGAAGACACTGTTACAGTACAAGTACAAGTACTATCCACACTATGAAGACACTGTTACAGTACAAGTACAAGTGCTATCCACACTATGAAGACACTGTTACAGTACAAGTACAAGTACTATCCACACTATGAAGACACTCTGTTACAGTACAAGTACAAGTACTATCCACACTATGAAGACACTGTTACAGTACAAGTACAAGTACTATCCACACTATGAGGACACTCTGTTACAGTACAAGTACGAGTACTATCCACACTATGAGGATACTCTAACATTATTACTGATACATTAACATCATTAACACTATTACTGATACATTAACATCATTAACATTATTACTGATACATTAACATTATTACTAATACATTAACATTATTAACATTATTACTAATACATTCACATCATTAACATTATTACTGATACATTAACATCATTAACATTATTACTGATACATTAACATCATTAACATTATTACTGATACATTAACATCATTAACATTATTACTGATACATTAACATTATTACTAATACATTAACATTATTAACATTATTACTAATACATTAACATCATTAACATTATTACTGATACATTAACATCATTAACATTATTACTGATACAT
>JACSYO010000487.1:0-29815 GCA_016806645.1 Ophiodon elongatus | reverse complement strand
TAGCATCAATAATGTCCTTAATCCTTTGAAAATCTTCTGTTCTGGGAGATTTTATAGAGGAAAATCAAGTAAACTGTATTTTGCAACAAAATCCACTTTTGGCCTCGAAACAGAAGAAATGTCTTTTCAGACCATAAATACTGAAAATGCAGCTTTAAGGCAGAAAAGTGATGAGAACATTATGTATTCATGAATATAACATTAACCTTGAAAGTCTACTGTTCTGGGAGACTTTACAGAGGAAAATCAAGTAAACTTTGTATTTTTCAACAAAATCCACTTTTGGCCTCTTCCCAGCCGAAACGTATTTTAAGACCATAAATACTGAAAATGCAGCTTTAAAGCAGAAAAGAACATCATGTATTCATGAATATAACATGAACCTTGAAAGTCTGCTTTTCTGGGAAACTTTAAGAGGAAAATCAAGTAAACTGTGTATTTTTCAACAAAATCCACTTTTGGCCTCTTCCCTGCCGAAACGTATTTTAAGATCATAAAATGTGGAAATGCAGCTTTAAAGCAGAAAAATTATGAGAACGTCATGTATTCATGAAATTAACATGAAACTTGAGAGTCTGCTGCTCTGGACAGTGTATTGATGAAAATCAAGTAAACTGTGTATTTTTCAACAAATTCCACTTTTGGCCTCTTCCCAGCCTGAGACATCTTTTCAGACCATAAATACTGCAAATGCAGCTTTAAGTCAGAAAAGTGACGAGAACATCATGTATTCATGAAATTAACATGACATTTTGAAAGTTTGCTTTTCTGGGAAATTCTTTTGAGGAAAATCAAGTAAACTGTGTATTTTGCAACAAAATCCACTTTTGGCCTCGAAACAGAAGAAACGTCTTTTCAGACCATAAATACTGAAAATGCAGCTTTAAGGCAGAAAAGTGATTAGAACATCATGTATTCATGAATACAACATTAACCTTGAAAATCTTCTGTTCTGGGAGATTTTATAGAGGAAAATCAAGTAAACTGTATTTTGCAACAAAATCCACTTTTGGCCTCTAACCAGCCGAAATGTCTTTTCAGACCATAAATACTAAAAATGCAGCTTTAAGGCAGAAAAGTAATGAGAACATTATGTATTCATGAATATAACATTAACCTTGAAAGTCTACTGTTCTGGGAGACTTTACAGAGGAAAATCAAGTAAACTTTGTATTTTTCAACAAAATCCACTTTTGGCCTCTTCCCTGCCGAAACGTATTTTAAGATCATAAAATGTGGAAATGCAGCTTTAAAGCAGAAAAAGTTATGAGAACATCATGTATTCATGAAATTAACATGACATTTTGAAAGTTTGCTTTTCTGGGAAATTCTTTTGAGGAAAATCAAGTAAACTGTGTATTTTGCAACAAAATCCACTTTTGGCCTCGAAACAGAAGAAACGTCTTTTCAGACCATAAATACTGAAAATGCAGCTTTAAGGCAGAAAAGTGATTAGAACATCATGTATTCATGAATACAACATTAACCTTGAAAATCTTCTGTTCTGGGAGATTTTATAGAGGAAAATCAAGTAAACTGTATTTTGCAACAAAATCCACTTTTGGCCTCTAACCAGCCGAAACGTCTTTTCAGACCATAAATACTGAAAATGCAGCTTTAAGGCAGAAAAGTGATGAGAACATTATGTATTCATGAATATAACATGAACCTTGAAAGTCTGCTGTTCTGGGAGACTTTATAGAGGAAAATCAAGTAAACTGTGTATTTTTCAACAAAATCCACTTTTGGCCTCTTCCCAGCCGAAACGTCTTTTCAGACCATAAAATCTGGAAATGCAGCTTTAAGGCAGAAAAGTGATGAGAACATCATGTATTCATGAAATTAACATGACATTTTGAAAGTTTGCTTTTCTGGGAAATTCTTTTGAGGAAAATCAAGTAAACTGTGTATTTTGCAACAAAATCCACTTTTGGCCTCGAAACAGAAGAAACGTCTTTTCAGACCATAAATACTGAAAATGCAGCTTTAAGGCAGAAAAGTGATTAGAACATCATGTATTCATGAATACAACATTAACCTTGAAAATCTTCTGTTCTGGGAGATTTTATAGAGGAAAATCAAGTAAACTGTATTTTGCAACAAAATCCACTTTTGGCCTCGAAACAGAAGAAACGTCTTTTCAGACCATAAAACTGAAAATGCAGCTTTAAGGCAGAAAAGTGATGAGAACATTATGTATTCATGAATATAACATGAACCTTGAAAGTCTACTGTTGAGGGAAAATCTTATGAGGAAAATCAAGTAAACTTTGTATTTTTCAACAAAATCCACTTTTGGCCTCTTACCAGCCGAAACGTCTTTTCAGACCATAAATACTGAAAATGCAGCTTTAAGGCAGAAAAATTATGAGAACGTCATGTATTCATGAAATTAACATGAAACTTGAGAGTCTGCTGCTCTGTGACAGTGTATTGATGAAAATCAAGTAAACTGTGTATTTTGCAACAAAATCCACTTTTGGCCTCTTCACAGCGAAAAGTCTTTTCAGACCATAAATACTGAAAATGCAGCTTTCAGGCAGAAAAGTGATGAGAACATCATGCATTCATGAAATTAATATGAAACTTGAGAGTCTGCTGCTCTGCGACAGTGTATTGATGAAAATCAAGTAAACTTTGTATTTTTCAACAAATTCCACTTTTGGCCTCTTCCCAGCCTGAAACATCTTTTCAGGCCATAAATACTGAAAATGCAGCTTTAAGTCAGAAAAGTGACGAGAACATCATGCATTCATGAAATTAACATGAAACTTTAGAGTTTGCATTTCTCGGAAAATTCTTTGAGGAAAATCAAGTAAATTGTGTATTTTTCAACAAAAAACACTTTTGGCCTCGACCCAGATGAAAAGTCTTTTCAGACCATAAATACTGTAAATGCAGCTTTAAGGCAGAAAAGTGTTGAGAACATCATGTATTCATGAAATTAACATGAAACGTGAGAGACTCCTGTTCTTGGATATGTTTTGAGGAAAATCAAGTAAACTGTATTTTTCAACAAAATCCACTTTTGTCTTCGACCTAGCAGAAAAGTCTTTTCAGACCATAAAGACTGAAAATGCAGCTTTAAGGCAGAAAAGTGATGAGAACATCATGTATTCATGAAATTAACATGAAACTTGAGAGTCTGCTGTTCTGGGAAGCTTTATTGAGGAAAATCATGTAAACTGTATATTTTTCAACAAAAAACACTTTTGGCCTCGACCCAGATGAAAAGTCTTTTCAGACCATAAATACTGTAAATGCAGCTTTAAGGCAGAGAAGTGTTGAGAACATCATGTATTCATGAAATTAACATGTAACTTGAGAGACTCCTGTTCTTGGATATGTTTTGAGGAAAATCAAGTAAACTGTGTATTTTTCAACAAAATCCACTTTTGGCCTCGACCCAGCAGAAAAGTCTTTTTTGACCATAAATACTGAAAATGCAGCTTTAAGGCAGAAAAGTGATGAGAACATCATGTTTTCATGAAATTAACATGAAACATGAGAGACTGCTGTTCTGAGACAATGTTTTGAGGAATATCAACTAAACTGTGTATTTTTCAACACATTACACTTTTGGCCTCTTCACAACTGAAAAGTCTTTTGATAGCATACAAAGTGGAAATGCAGCTTTAAGGCAGAAAAGTGATGAAAACGTCATGTTTTCATGAAATCAAAATGAAACTTAAGAGTCTGCTGTTCTGGGACAATGTATTGATGAAGATTAAGTAAACTGTGTATTTTTCAACAAATTCCACTTTTGGCCTCTTGCCAGCCGAAACGTATTTAAATAGCATACAATGCTGAAAATGCAGCATTAAGGCAGAAAAGTGATGTGAACGTCAATCATTCATGAATATAACATTAACCTTGAAAATCTTCTGTTCTGGGAGACTTTATAGAGGAAAATCAAGTAAACTGTATTTTGCAACAAAATCCACTTTTGGCCTCTAACCAGCCGAAATGTCTTTTCAGACCATAAATACTAAAAATGCAGCTTTAAGGCAGAAAAGTAATGAGAACATTATGTATTCATGAATATAACATGAACCTTGAAAGTCTACTGTTCTGGGAGACTTTACAGAGGAAAATCAAGTAAACTTTGTATTTTTCAACAAAATCCACTTTTGGCCTCTTCCCTGCCGAAACGTATTTTAAGATCAAAAATGTGAAATGCAGCTTTAAAGCAGGTGATGAGAACATCATGTATTCATGAAATTAACATGACATTTTGAAAGTTTGCTTTTCTGGGAAATTCTTTGAGGAAAATCAAGTAAACTGTGTATTTTGCAACAAAATCCACTTTTGGCCTCGAAACAGAAGAAACGTCTTTTCAGACCATAAATACTGAAAATGCAGCTTTAAGGCAGAAAAGTGATTAGAACATCATGTATTCATGAATACAACATTAACCTTGAAAATCTTCTGTTCTGGGAGATTTTATAGAGGAAAATCAAGTAAACTGTATTTTGCAACAAAATCCACTTTTGGCCTCAACCAGCCGAAATGTCTTTTCAGACCATAAATACTAAAAATGCAGCTTTAAGGCAGAAAAGTGATGAGAACATTATGTATTCATGAATATAACATGAACCTTGAAAGTCTACTGTTCTGGGAGACTTTACAGAGGAAAATCAAGTAAACTTTGTATTTTTCAACAAAATCCACTTTTGGCCTCTTCCCTGCCGAAACGTATTTTAAGATCATAAAATGTGGAAATGCAGCTTTAAAGCAGAAAAATTATGAGAACATCATGTATTCATGAAATTAACATGAATTTTGAAAGTTTGCTTTTCTGGGAAATTCTTTTGAGGAAAATCAAGTAAACTGTGTATTTTGCAACAAAATCCACTTTTGGCCTCGAAACAGCAGAAACGTCTTTTCAGACCATAAATACTGAAAATGCAGCTTTAAGGCAGAAAAGTGATTAGAACATCATGTATTCATGAATACAACATTAACCTTGAAAATCTTCTGTTCTGGGAGATTTTATAGAGGAAAATCAAGTAAACTGTGTATTTTGCAACAAAATCCACTTTTGGCCTCTAACCAGACGAAATGTCTTTTCAGACCATAAATACTGAAAATGCAGCTTTAAGGCAGAAAAGTGATGAGAACATTATGTATTCATGAATATAACATGAACCTTGAAAGTCTACTGTTCTGGGAGACTTTACAGAGGAAAATCAAGTAAACTTTGTATTTTTCAACAAAATCCACTTTTGGCCTCTTCCCTGCCGAAACGTATTTTAAGATCATAAAATGTGGAAATGCAGCTTTAAAGCAGAAAAATTATGAGAACATCATGTATTCATGAAATTAACATGAATTTTGAAAGTTTGCTTTTCTGGGAAATTCTTTTGAGGAAAATCAAGTAAACTGTGTATTTTGCAACAAAATCCACTTTTGGCCTCGAAACAGAAGAAACGTCTTTTCAGACCATAAATACTGAAAATGCAGCTTTAAGGCAGAAAAGTGATTAGAACATCATGTATTCATGAATATAACATTAACCTTGAAAATCTTCTGTTCTGGGAGATTTTATAGAGGAAAATCAAGTAAACTGTATTTTGCAACAAAATCCACTTTTGGCCTCGAAACAGAAGAAACGTCTTTTCAGACCATAAATACTGAAAATGCAGCTTTAAGGCAGAAAAGTGATGAGAACATTATGTATTCATGAATATAACATGAACCTTGAAAGTCTACTGTTCGGGGAGACTTTACAGAAGAAAATCAAGTAAACTGTGTATTTTGCAACAAAATCCACTTTTGGCCTCGAAACAGAAGAAACGTCTTTTCAGACCATAAATACTGAAAATGCAGCTTTAAGGCAGAAAAGTGATTAGAACATCATGTATTCATGAATATAACATTAACCTTGAAAATCTTCTATTCTGGGAGACTTTATAGAGGAAAATCAAGTAAACTGTGTATTTTGCAACAAAATCCACTTTTGACCTCTTCACAGCGAAAAGTCTTTTCAGACCATAAATACTGAAAATGCAGCTTTCAGGCAGAAAAGTGATGAGAACATCATGCATTCATGAAATTAATATGAAACTTGAGAGTCTGCTGCTCTGCGACAGTGTATTGATGAAAATCAAGTAAACTTTGTATTTTTCAACAAATTCCACTTTTGGCCTCTTCCCAGCCTGAAACATCTTTTCAGGCCATAAATACTGCAAATGCAGCTTTAAGTCAGAAAAGTGACGAGAACATCATTCATCATTCATGATTCATTCATGAAATTAACATGAAACTTTAGAGTTTGCATTTCTCGGAAAATTCTTTGAGGAAAATCAAGTAAATTGTGTATTTTTCAACAAAAAACACTTTTGGCCTCGACCCAGATGAAAAGTCTTTTCAGACCATAAATACTGTAAATGCAGCTTTAAGGCAGAAAAGTGTTGAGAACATCATGTATTCATGAAATTAACATGAAACGTGAGAGACTCCTGTTCTTGGATATGTTTTGAGGAAAATCAAGTAAACTGTATTTTTCAACAAAATCCACTTTTGTCTTCGACCTAGCAGAAAAGTCTTTTCAGACCATAAAGACTGAAAATGCAGCTTTAAGGCAGAAAAGTGATGAGAACATCATGTATTCATGAAATTAACATGAAACTTGAGAGTCTGCTGTTCTGGGAAGCTTTATTGAGGAAAATCATGTAAACTGTATATTTTTCAACAAAAAACACTTTTGGCCTCGACCCAGATGAAAAGTCTTTTCAGACCATAAATACTGTAAATGCAGCTTTAAGGCAGAGAAGTGTTGAGAACATCATGTATTCATGAAATTAACATGTAACTTGAGAGACTCCTGTTCTTGGATATGTTTTGAGGAAAATCAAGTAAACTGTGTATTTTTCAACAAAATCCACTTTTGGCCTCGACCCAGCAGAAAAGTCTTTTTTGACCATAAATACTGAAAATGCAGCTTTAAGGCAGAAAAGTGATGAGAACATCATGTTTTCATGAAATTAACATGAAACATGAGAGACTGCTGTTCTGAGACAATGTTTTGAGGAATATCAACTAAACTGTGTATTTTTCAACACATTACACTTTTGGCCTCTTCACAACTGAAAAGTCTTTTGATAGCATACAAAGTGGAAATGCAGCTTTAAGGCAGAAAAGTGATGAAAACGTCATGTTTTCATGAAATCAAAATGAAACTTAAGAGTCTGCTGTTCTGGGACAATGTATTGATGAAGATTAAGTAAACTGTGTATTTTTCAACAAATTCCACTTTTGGCCTCTTGCCAGCCGAAACGTATTTAAATAGCATACAATGCTGAAAATGCAGCATTAAGGCAGAAAAGTGATGTGAACGTCAATCATTCATGAATATAACATTAACCTTGAAAATCTTCTGTTCTGGGAGATTTTATAGAGGAAAATCAAGTAAACTGTGTATTTTGCAAAAAAATCCACGTTTGGCCACGACCCAGCCGAAACGTCTTTTCAGACCATAAATACTGAAAATGCAGCTTTAAGGCAGAAGAGTGATGAGAACATCATGTATTCATGAAATCAACATGAAACTTGAGAGCCTGCTGTTCTGGGAAGCTTTATTGAGGAAAATCATGTAAACTGTATATTTTTCAACAAAAAACACTTTTGGCCTCGACCCAGATGAAAAGTCTTTTAAGACCATAAATACTGAAAATGCAGCTTTAAGATAGAAAAGTGATGAGAACATCAATTATTCATGAAATTAACATGAAACTTGAGAGCCTGCTGTTCTTGGAAAATTCATTGATGAAAATCAAGTAAACTGTGTATTTTTCAACAAATTCCACTTTTGGCCTCTTCCCAACCTGAGACATCTTTTCAGACCATAAATACTGCAAATGCAGCTTTAAGTCAGAAAAGTGACGAGAACATCATGTATTCATGAAATTAACATGAAATTTTGAAAGTTTGCTTTTCTGGGAAATTCTTTTGAGGAAAATCAAGTAAACTGTGTATTTTGCAACAAAATCCACTTTTGGCCTCGAAACAGAAGAAACGTCTTTTCAGACCATAAATACTGAAAATGCAGCTTTAAGGCAGAAAAGTGATTAGAACATCATGTATTCATGAATACAACATTAACCTTGAAAATCTTCTGTTCTGGGAGATTTTAAAGAGGAAAATCAAGTAAACTGTATTTTGCAACAAAATCCACTTTTGGCCTCTAACCAGCCGAAATGTCTTTTCAGACCATAAATACTAAAAATGCAGCTTTAAGGCAGAAAAGTGATGAGAACATCATGTATTCATGAAATTAACATGAAACTTGAGAGTCTGCTGTTCTGGGAGAGTTTATAGAGGAAAATCAAGTAAACTGTGTATTTTAAAACAAAATCCACTTTTGGACTCTTCCCTGCCGAAACGTATTTTAAGAGCATACAACGTGGAAATGCAGCCTGAAGGCAGAAAAATTATGAGAACATCATGTATTCATGAAATTAACATGAAACTTGAGAGTCTGCTGTTCTGGGACAATGTATTGAGGAATATCAAGTAAACTGTGTATTTTTCAACAAATTGAACTTTTGGCCTCTTCCCAGCTGAAAAGTCTTTTGATAGCATACAAAGTGGAAATGCAGCTTTAAGGCAGAAAAGTGATGAAAACGTCATGTTTTCATGAAATCAACATGAAAGTTTAAAGTTTGCTGTTCTGAGACAATGTATTGAGGAATATCAAGTAAACTGTTTATTTTTCAACAAAAAACACTTGTGGCCTCGTCCAAGCCGAAAAGTCTTTCAGACCATAAATACTGAAAATGCAGCTTTAAGGCAGAAAAGTGATGAGAACATCATGTTTTCATGAAATTAACATGAAACTTGAGAGTCTGCTGTTCTGCGAAAAAGTTTTGAGGAAAATCAACAGGCCAAAAGTGGATTTTGTTGCAAAATATGTAATGTACATGAATATTTGATGTTTCCATCACTTCTCTGCCTTACAGCTACATTTTCAGTTTTTATGGTCTCAAAAGGCGTTTCAGCTTTCGAACAAGCCAAAAGTGGATTTTGTTGCAAAATACACAGTTTACTTGATATTCCTCTAAAAAGTCTCCCAGAACAGCACACTTTCAAGTTTCATGTTATATACATGAATATATGACTTTTCCATCACCTTTCTTTCTTAAAAATGAATTTTGAGTTTTAATGGTCTCAAAAGACGTTTCAGCCTGCGAACAGGCCAAAAGTGGATTTTGTTGCACAATACACAGTTTACTTGATATTCCTCTATAAAGTCTCCCAGAACAGTATAATTTCAAGTTTCATGTTATGTACATGAATATATGATGTTTCCATCACTTTTCTGTCTACAAAAAGAATTTTCAGTTTTTATGGTCTCAAAATAAGTTTCAGCCTGCGAACAGGCCAAAAGTGGATTTTGTTGCAAAATACACAGTTTACTTGATATTCCTCTCTAAAGTCTCCCAGAACAGCATAAGTTCAAGTTTCATGTAATGTACATGAATATTTGATGTTTCCATCACTTCTCTGCCTTACAGCTACATTTTCAGTTTTTATGGTCTCAAAAGGCGTTTCAGCTTTCGAACAAGCAGAAAGTGGATTTTGTTGCAAAATACACAGTTTACTTGATATTCCTCTCTAAAGTCTCCCAGAACATTAGACTATCAAGTTGCATGTTATGTACATGAATATTTGATGTTTCCATCACTTCTCTGCCTTAAAAAAGAATTTTCAGTTTTTATGGTCTCAAAAGGCGTTTCAGCTTGCGAACAGTCCAAAAGTGGATTTTGTTGCAAAATACACAGTTTACTTGATATTCCTCTCAAAAGTCTCCCAGAAAAGCACACTTTCAAGTTTCATGTTATATACATGAATATATGACTTTTCCATCAACTTTCTTTCTTAAAAATGAATTTTGAGTTTTTATGGTCTCAAAAGGCGTTTCAGCTTGCGAACAGTCCAAAAGTGGATTTTGTTGCAAAATACACAGTTTACTTGATATTCCTCTAAAAAGTCTCCCAGAACAGCATACTTTCAAGTTTCATGTAATGTACATGAATATTTGATGTTTCCATCACTTCTCTGCCTTACAGCTACATTTTCAGTTTTTATGGTCTCAAAAGGCGTTTCAGCTTTCGAACAAGCCAAAAGTGGATTTTGTTGCAAAATACACAGTTTACTTGATATCCCTCTAAAAAGTCTCCCAGAACAGCACACTTTCAAGTTTCATGTTATATACATGAATATATGACTTTTCCATCACCTTTCTTTCTTAAAAATGAATTTTGAGTTTTTATGGTCTCAAAAGACGTTTCAGCATGCGAACAGGCCAAAAGTGGATTTTGTTGCACAATACACAGTTTACTTGATATTCCTCTATAAAGTCTCCCAGAACAGTAGACTATCAAGTTGCATGTTATGTACATGAATATATGATGTTTCCATCACTTTTCTGCCTTAGAAATTAATTTTCAGTTTTTATGGTCTCAAAAGGCGTTTCAGCTTTCGAACAAGCAGAAAGTGGATTTTGTTGCAAAATACACAGTTTACTTGATATTCCTCTCTAAAGTCTCCCAGAACAGCATAAGTTCAAGTTTCATGTAATGTACATGAATATTTGATGTTTCCATCACTTCTGTGCCTTACAGCTACATTTTCAGTTTTTATGGTCTCAAAAGACGTTTCAGCCTGCGAACAGGCCAAAAGTGGATTTTGTTGCACAATACACAGTTTACTTGATATTACTCTATAAAGTCTCCCAGAACAGTAGACTATCAAGTTGCATGTTATGTACATGAATATATGATGTTTCCATCACTTTTCTGCCTTAGAAATTAATTTTCAGTTTTTATGGTCTCAAAAGGCGTTTCAGCTTTCGAACAAGCAGAAAGTGGATTTTGTTGCAAAATACACAGTTTACTTGATATTCCTCTCTAAAGTCTCCCAGAACAGCATAAGTTCAAGTTTCATGTAATGTACATGAATATTTGATGTTTCCATCACTTCTCTGCCTTACAGCTACATTTTCAGTTTTTATGGTCTCAAAAGACGTTTCAGCCTGCGAACAGGCCAAAAGTGGATTTTGTTGCATAATACACAGTTTACTTGATATTCCTCTATAAAGTCTCCCAGAACAGCAGACTATCAAGTTGCATGTTATGTACATGAATATTTGATGTTTCCATCACTTCTCTGCCTTAAAAAAGAATTTTCAGTTTTTATGGTCTCAAAAGGCGTTTCAGCTTTCGAACAAGCCAAAAGTGGATTTTGTTGAAAAATACACAGTTTACTTGATATTCCTCTAAAAAGTCTCCCAGAACAGCACACTTTCAAGTTTCATGTTATATACATGAATATATGACTTTTCCATCACCTTTCTTTCTTAAAAATGAATTTTGAGTTTTTATGGTCTCAAAAGGCGTTTCAGCTTGCGAACAGTCCAAAAGTGGATTTTTTTGCAAAATACACAGTTTACTTGATATTCCTCTATAAAGTCTCCCAGAACAGTACAATTTCAAGTTTCATGTTATGTACATGAATATATGATGTTTCCATCACTTTTCTGTCTACAAAAAGAATTTTCAGTTTTTATGGTCTCAAAAGGCGTTTCAGCCTGCGAACAGGCCAAAAGTGGATTTTGTTGCAAAATACACAGTTTACTTGATATTACTCTATAAAGTCTCCCAGAACAGTATAATTTCAAGTTTCATGTTATGTAATTGAATATTTGTTGTTCCCATCACTTCTCTGCCTTACAGGTACATTTTCAGTTTTTATGGTCTCAAAAGACGTTTCAGCCTGCGAACAGGCCAAAAGTGGATTTTGTTGCACAATACACAGTTTACTTGATATTCCTCCATAAAGTCTCCCAGAACAGTAGACTATCAAGTTGCATGTTATGTACATGAATATATGATGTTTCCATCACTTCTCTGCCTTAGAAATTAATTTTCAGTTTTTATGGTCTCAAAAGGCGTTTCAGCTTTCGAACAAGCAGAAAGTGGATTTTGTTGCAAAATACACAGTTTACTTGATATTCCTCTAAAAAGTCTCTCAGAACAGTATAATGTCAAGTTTCATGTTATATAATTGAATATTTGTTGTTCCCATCACTTTTCTGCCTTGCAGCTACATTTTCAGTTTTTATGATCTCAAAAGACGTTTCAGCCTGCGAACAGGCCAAAAGTGGATTTTGTTGCAAAATACACAGTTTACTTGATATTCCTCTAAGAAGTCTCCCAGAACAGCATAATTTCAAGTGTCATGTTATGTACATGAATATTTGATGTTTCCATCACGTCTCTGCCTTAAAAATAAATTTTCAGTTTTTATGCTCTCAAAAGGCGTTTCAGCTTTCGAACAAGCCAAAAGTGGATTTTGTTGCAAAATACACAGTTTACTTGATATTCCTCTATAAAGTCTCCCAGAACAGTGGACCTATAAGTTTCATGTTATATTCATGAATACATGGTCCATCTTCTTGTAAAGGTATCTATTTTCATTTGTAAAGTTGCAGTCATGTTTTCCATTGTTTTAGTCTCTGTCTCCACTGAGTTATGGTTGGTGGTTTTGTATCCTTCCAGTTCCCAGTTATCATTTTCCTGACAATCATTAAAAGTATACGCAGAATATACCTCACATCGGTGTCCCCTAAATCTTCCTTTATAGACCCCAGCATGAATATCAATGGATCTAAGGGTACTTCTACTTCGATGATTTTATCGATTTCTGCTTTGATATTTTTCCAAAACCCTTGAACTGCTGGACAGTCCCACAAGATATGTGTGTGATCTCCTATTTTTCCACATTTTCTCCAACATAATGAAGGTGTATTGAAATATCTGATTTTTAATTTCCAGTCAAATTCTTTTCACAATTCCTTTATTCCTTTATGACATTTGTTGCACATATCATCCCATGTTTTATCTTCAATTATAACATTTAATTCCAATTCCCACTTTTCCTTGATGCTCCATGTATTTTGCGAATTGTCAGCTGTAAGCCTTCTATAACTGTGGGAGACGTGGTTTTTAGTTGGAAAACGTTTTTCTGCAATACTAATAAAAATAGTCTATTACATTAGGGTTTTTTCTGACTAAGTCTGACTAAGGTTTTTCTGACTAACTTTATGGTTTGTAATATAGTGTCTCAATTGGAGGTACCTATACAAGTCATTTGATGGAAGTGTATATTGCTCTTGCAGCTGGGATAAGGATTTGAGTTCTGTTCTGTTAAATAATTGATTGATAGTTTTAAGACCTTTATCAGCCCATCTTCTAAATCCACTATCCCACGTAGAGGGAAGGAATTCTATGTTGCCTACAAGTGGCATAGCCCTTGAGAGTGAGCTTGGTCCTTCAAGTGTTTTCTTTATTATTGTCCAAATCTTCAGTGTGTGTTTTATCCATTCGTTTTCAATTTTGATTTTATTAAAGGATTTTATGTCAATAAAGGGAAATGTTGATAGAGATATACCCTTAGCTGTGCTTTGTTCTATCTGGGTTCATCCTGTCTCCTGGTCATTTCCAATCCATGCCATGGCTGTTAGTTGTGCTGCCCAATGATATAGTTTAAGATTTGGTAGGCCCAGGCCTCCTTTATCTTTGGGCAGAAGCAATGTTTTGAGCCTCATGCTAGGTCTCTTATTCTGCCAGATGAATTTTGAGAGTAATTTATTTAACATGTTGAAGATAGAAACCGGTACTGCCACAGGCAGGGACTGAAACAAAAAGAGGAGTCTGGGTAACACATTCATTTTCACCGTCTCCGCTCTCCCAAACAATGAGAGAGGAAGGATTTCCCAACGTGTCATGTCATTTTTTATTTGTTTGATTAACTTATTGTAATTGGCATCAAACAGCTGTGTAGAGCTAGGTGTAATATTAATTCCCAAATACCTAAATCCTTGTTTAGACCAGTGAAAGGAAACAGCCTCATTCAACTGCGTGGGCCAGATCCCGGATATCATCATCGCCTCTGATTTGTTTTCATTAATTTTATACCCTGATACTGAGCCGTATTTGTGCAGAGACTGCATAAGTGCAGGAATGGAGAGAAGTGGGTTTTTTATTAAAAAAAAGCAAAATGTCATCTGCAAACAGAACTATTTTATGGTCTGTTCCACCTTCGTCCACTATTCCTTGAATTTGTATATTTTGGCGTATAGCTTCTGCTAGGGGTTCAATACTAAGCACAAAGAGGATCCACCTTGAAAAATTCTGAACAGTGACCATTCACTCTGACTTTTGATCTTGGGTCTCTATAGAGCAGGTTGATCCAGGTAACAAATTCTTCTCCGAAGCCCATCTCTATCAATGTTTGTTCCAGGAATAACCAGTCAACTCTGTCAAATGCCTTTTCAGCATCTAAGCCGAGAAGCATTGAAGGTTGTCTGTCTCTAGAAGCTATTGATTGTAAATTTAGGGCTCTTCTTATGTTGTTTGTTCCTTGACGGCCTAGGATGAATCCTGTTTGGTCTGGTTTTATTATTTTCTTAATATATTTTTGGGTTCTGGTAGCCAGGATGGAGGTCAGGATTTTATAGTCTACACATATGAGGCTTATTGGACGATAGCTGGTGCATTGTAAGGGATCTTTTCCTTCTTTATGTAGGACCGTAATGATGGCTTCGGACCATGATTTTGGTGGGTCTCCCGTTTTTAGTACATAGTTATATACTTTGCATAGTATAGGGGCGAGGTCATTCACAAAGGCTTTGTAATATTCTCCAGAAAACCCATCTGTTCCCGGCGATTTGTTGTTTTTTAATTTAGCAATGGTTTCTTTAATTTCATCTTGTGTGATGGGATCTACTAATTTGGTTGCTTCCTCGTTTGACATTTTGGTCATTTTGAGGGGTTTCAAAAACTCCTTTATTTTCTCTTTTTTTGATTCTTGTTCTTGACTCTTATATAATTGTTTGTAATATTTTGCGAAAGCATCTGATATTTCCTTAGGTTGAGTCTCCAGATGGTTAGATTCGGGGTGTTTAATTTTAGGAATTGCACGGTTAGATTGGGCTTTCTGGAGCTGAAAAGCCAACAACCTGCTAGCTTTATTTCCCATTTCGTAGTATTTTCTATTAATATACCTGAGAGCTCCTTCTGCCTTATATGATAGTGCCTCATCCAACCGTAGCCTAACTTCCTTAAGCTTTTTAGTGTGTTGTCTATGTTTTTTGTGTTCTTTCTCTAATCTTTTTAATTCGAGTTCCAGTTCTTGTTGTTTCGCGAGTCTTTGTTTCTTTATTCTAGATCCTATAGAAATATTTTTTCCCCTCATTGTGGCCTTTCCCATAGTATTGAGGGGGGAAACATTACCGTCATCATTTATGGCAAAATACTCAAATAGATCGGATTGTATTTCTTGTTTGATTTGAGTGTCTGCCAACAATGAAACATTGATCCTCCAGTATCTAAAGTGATTCTCTAGACCTAAATTTATTTTCATAACGACCGGACCATGGTCGGAAATTGTAATTGGTTCGATTGTACTTTCTTTTACTCGATGTATGTCTCTCTTTGACATGCATAAATAGTCTATCCTTGAATAGCTCCCATTCTTGGGACATGAATAGCCCACATTCTTGGGACATGAATGTGAAATCTTTCTCCCCAGGGTGAAGATGTCGCCAGATCAGATATGTTGAAGGAGCTAGGCCTAGGCCTAGCTCCTTCAACATATCTGATAGGTCCTTAGACATTTTAGACTGGGGTCTTGTTATTGCTGGTAGTCTGTCTAATTTGGTGTTCAGTGTACAATTAAAGTCTCCTCCTATGAGTATAATCCCTTCACCTTTATCAGCCACTTTTTTCAGCCGCAATTTATTTAAAGAAAAGTGGACAGTCTTCATTTGGGGCATATATATTTAAGAGGGTTATCTTTATGCCCCCAACAGTTCAAATCACCATTACGTAACGGCCCTCCGCATCTTGGAAAGTTTTCTCATTACTGTAGTACATCGACTTGCTAAACAGGATAGCTACCCCTCTTTTCTTCCCCTTCTTACACGATGCACTATAAACCTGGTCAACCCACTCTTTTTTTAGTTTTAGGTGTTCTAATTCAGATAAGTGTGTTTCCTGAATTAGGGCTACCGAACACTGCATTTTTTTTAATTGCCCTAGAATTTTTTTCTTTTAATTGGATTGTTAATTCCTTTTATATTGTAACTGATGAAATTCAGGTAGGCCATAGTCTCTACGTATTGTTATAACATGTTCTCTTCTTTTCAGACCATAAATACTGAAAATGCAGCCTTAAGGCAGAAAAGTGATGAGAACATCATGTTTTCATGAATATAACATGCAACTTTAAGTCTGCTGTTCTAGGACAATTGTTTTAGGAAAATCAAGTAAACTGTGTATTTTTCAACAAAATCCACTTTTGGCCTCTTCCCAGCCGAAACGTTTTTTAAGAGCATACAACGTGGAAATGCAGCTTTAAGGCAGAAAAGTGGTGAGAACATCATGCATTCATGAATATAACATGCAACTTTAAATCTGCTTTTCTGGGACAATGTATTGATGAAAATCAAGTAAACTGTGTATTTTTCAGCAAAATCCACTTTTAGCCTCTTCCAAGCCTAAACGTCTTTTAAGAGCATACAACGTGGAAATGGAGCTTTAAGGCAGACAAGTGATGAGAACATCATGTATTCATGAAATTAACATGAAACTTGAAAGTTTGCAGTTCTGAGACAATGTATTGAGGAATATCAAGTAAACTGTGTATTTTGCAACAAAATCCACTTTTGGCCTCGACCCAGCCGAAAAGTCTTTTCAGACCATAAATACTGAAAATGCAGCTTTAAGGCATAAAAATGATGAGAACATCATGTATTCATGAAATTAACATGAAACTTATGAGTCTGCTGTTCTGGGACAATGCATTGAGGAAAATCAAGTAAACTGAGTATTTTTCAACAAAATCCAGTTTTGGTCTCTTCCCAGCCGAGAGGTCTTTTCAGACCATAAATACTGAAAATGCAGGTTTAAGGCAGAAAAGTGATTAGAACATCATGTATTCATGAATATAACATTAACCTTGAAAATCTTCTTTTCTGGGAGACTTTATAGAGGAAAATCAAGTAAACTGTATTTTTCAACAAAATCCACTTTTGGCCTCGAAACAGAAGAAACGTCTTTTCAGACCATAAATACTGAAAATGCAGCTTTAAGGCAGAAAAGTGATGAGAACATCATGTATTCATGAATATAACATGAAACTTGAGAGTCTGCTGTTCTGGGAGACTTTACAGAGGAAAATCAAGTAAACTGTGTATTTTGCAACAAAATCCACGTTTGGCCTCGACCCAGCCGAAACGTCTTTTCAGACCATAAATACTGAAAATGCAGTTTTAAGGCAGAAAAGTGATTAGAACATCATGTATTCATGAATATAACATGAAACTTGAGAGTCTGCTGCTCTGCGACAGTGTATTGATGAAACTCAAGTAAACTGTGTTTTTTGCAACAAAATCCACTTTTGGCCCATTCGTAGGCTGAAACGCTTTTTAAGACCACAAAAACTGAAAATGCAGCTGTAAGGCAGTAAAGTGATGGAAACATCATATATTCATGTACATAACATGAAACATGAGAGTCTGCTGTTCTAGGAGACTTTATAGAGGAATATCTATAAAGTCTCCCAGAAATGCAAACGGTCAAGGTTCATGTTATTGTTGCAAAATACACAGTTTACTTGATATTCCTCTATAAAGTCTCCCAGAATAGCAGACTATCCTGGTTCATTTTATATTCATGAATATGTGATGTTTCCTTCACTTTCTTGCCTTAAAAATGAATTTTCAGTTGTTATGGTCTCAAAAGACATTTCAGGCTGGGAACATCTTATCTTGGTACTGCGTATTGCCTCTTTTCCGATTGCCAGCGTGTCACCTGTTGTCCTATAGCGTACTTTTACAGCTCCAGCTAAACCAAGTTAATTTTGTGATATTGTGTGATATTCTTCAGTACAAGCGGTTAATTACCTGCTGTACATCTTAACCCTCGTAATGTCCTCCCGATTGCCATACACCTTTTGTCCTCTGGGGTCTAAAATAACCCCACCTGGTTTGACTGTTTTTTAAAGCATATAGTATAAATTGTCAATCAATTCTGTTTTACACCTTTAGTCTTACTTCAGTCCTTACCACACATTTTTCCCTTTGTTTTGGAATTCAGGGCTAATAGGCCTTGTTTATATAAAAGTATAGCCTGTTTTTGAGTGAAAATTAAATGAAACAATTCATTATTTTGACTTTATATTATTTTGACTAGTTGACCTATCACATAGTGGTATATGTCAAAGTTTAGTGAGGATGCTGTTCTTGAATCATTTACATTTTTCTCATGGCAGCACATAATCACACATTTTGTCCCCTGGGGTCAAAATTGTCCCCGTCTGGTTTGACTGTTATTTAAAGAATATAAAGTGGATACTTCACCCAATTCTGTGTTACACCTTTCATACCAACTTCATTCAAACACAATAACACCATTTATTTATTCCATTTGAAATTTAAGGCCAATAAGACCTCATTTACATGAACCTTTACCTTTTTTTTTAGTTAAAATAAATAAAATCATCAATTATTCTGACTATAGTTAACAATCAGTCCCATGAGTTGATAGATCATCACAGACTTGTAAATGTCAAAGTTAAGATATTATGCTGTTTTTAAAGCGCTTCAATTTTTTTAATGGCAACACCTGTTGTCCTCCCGTGTCAAAAATGACCCGGTCTGGTTTGAGTGTTTATAAAGCATGAAGTAGAAATTATCACCCAGCTCTCTGTTTCAACTTTTTAGTCAACTTTATTCCAACTCATTTCCTGACATATAAAACATGTCAACATTCATTTCCAAAATATTTCACTCTTCAAAACTAACTTTTCAGATTAAAAACAGTCTGAATGTGCCCTCAGTTGCATGCGAGGCAGGTAGTAATGGCGTGATCTTTACAGATATATGCATTGCATTTTTGGCACATTTTCGATGTTTTGAGATCACTTTGGCGAGGGGAGAATTTGAACCTACTTCTTTTGGGTGATGAGCCAGGAGGGGCGGCTGGGTGAGGGGCCCGGGGGGCAGTGGCTGCATAGGTACAGCTGGAGCAGAACTCTTTTTCTCATATTCTTCCTCATCATCATGTTCATCATTTTCCTTCACTTCATACCCTTCTTCCATTTCTTCAGTGGGCGATGTGGGGGCTTCTTCAGAGGAAGAAGTAGCATGTGGTCTGTATGTTGGATCTATCACCTCATCAATATTCGCCTTCTCTTCTGATCCTGAATCCTCCTCATCAGTTGATTCTTCCTCCTCCTCATGTTCAGCATTGTCCTCCTGCTCATTCCTTTCCCCAACATAGTTTAAAATGAGCTCACAAGCCTCCTGTGGAGTTTTGCGCTTCTGCCTCCTCATTGTGCTGCCTGTCTCTCTAAAATGTGAAATGCAATGCTCCAACACCTGTGAGAAAAGACCTGTTTGTTTTTTGTTGTTGTTGTCATAACCATTGCTTGACCCCAGACATCAAACATCCAAGATCAAAGATGTTTTGGAAAGCAGTATGGGGTGACAATTTGCCCCATTGCACCACTTTGTGCTGCAGGGTCTTTTTGACCCCCAGAGGACAACAGAAGTTATTAAATTCAATAAATCACCCATAATTCAATCAAATGACATAAAATATATTTTACTCATGAAGAGCATAGTATCCAACAACCCCCATTATTTTCAGACCATTTGATGAATAAAAAACATATTTTGACGGCAAAATATTTAATTTGGGGTCAGAATGACCCCAGGACAACACGAGGTTAAACCCTAATATCTCCCTCCTTCTTGTAGCGTCTTCTCGCTTAATCCTACAGTTTTATTTACACTTTGTTTGTTTTTTGCTAACGTTAGCCACTGTACTTTAGCTTAGCAGCTCATGATGACTGCCTTCTCTTCCTCTCCCTCTCCTTCTCCCCCTTGCTCAGTGTGTCACCTGCTTAGCCATTCCTCTGCCTCCCTTAATGATAATGATACATGTAATAAGTGTAGTTTGTTTGCTAGGGTGGAGGCGAGTCTCAGTGAGTTAGAGGTACGGCTCCGCACCATGGAAGCTCAGTCTTTAGGTACAGTAGTTAGCCTGCCCCCCCATACCCCCCATAGTTAGGGTGACCATATCCATAACACCAAAAAGGAGGACACTATGCGATATTTTGTGAGGCTGTGAATAATTGCACAGGACTCTGGCGTGCTCCCCTCTACAATAGAAACTTTGTGTGATTGCTACATGATGTATGTGTAACAGAATAGAAAAAAATAGTCTTGAAGAGTCAAAAAGTGTTTGTTCACAGTATTTGTATTTATTCAATACATTGTGGTGTTTAGAAACTGACCACTGAGATGAATCTTTTAAAGTGCTGAGAGCCACAAAGCATAACATTTGTGGACTTAAAATGTACAAATTAAATCACAGGTCACATAAATAATAAATAATAAACAGATAAATGAATGTTTTGAAAGCATAAAGAAAACCAAACAAATTTGGTTAACATTTAACGGCTCAAAAAGTAAATAATTTCTAAAGTGATTCAGTCTATTGGGGACTTGTGTGCAGTGTCTTCATCCGTGTATGTGTGCAGCAGTCCACCTGTATTCAAGCAACCTCCACCTTCACCCTCTGCAGAAGCTCAAGAGACAACAGCACCTCTGTCATCATGGTCGCCAAGCCCTCACTGCGCCTGGGCCTGTTCATCTCCTGCAGGGACACATAACAACATAGCAACAATACTGTTATCAGCATTCAAAAATCTGTATTGTTTTAAACCCAATGAATATTATATGTAGCCCATTCATGAAATCAAAATGCTGCATTAGAAATCAATTTGGCTTAAGAGCTTCCTACAGGAAATTAGTAGCCTATATTTGATCAATTAAATACACAGCAAACAAACTGCATCATATCAAGTGGATGCCACTGACACAACATTATCATAGTGTATGTATGTTTGGGAAATAAAACATAAGACTAGTGTACTCACCAAATAGTTGATTCTCTATTTGCAATACTTCTGATTTTTCCTGGCTGCATCCAAGAGTTTTTTGTCTCCAAGGAACTTCTTTTACACGTCTGTGCAGGGAAAGGTGAAATTGACACAAACTTGCAGCTCAGCCTTGACACTGTCCACCTCCAGCCGATTCCTCTTGTTTCTCCATGCAGATGTCATCATTGAAAAGACTCGTTCTGTGTGTGCATTGCTGCATGGGATGGAGAAAATGTAGGCGCTGACCTTCCTGAGATTCACGAGTGGTACATCTGCTTTGGAAAACAGTTTCAGATATCGCTCCTCACTGTGGCAACCTTCCATTTCTGCAGAGCTGAAGGAAGCTTCCACCATGGCATATTCCTCATACAGTCCATCCATATCAATGTCTTTCAGATTGCAGGCCTGGATAGCATCACTGTATTCTTCATATGGCACAGCAGTTGTGAGGCCAAGCTTTGCCACTTTGCTATGAAAGCTGGTGTCAGAGAAGTCGTATCTGTCACTTATGTATTTATTTGCTCTTTCATAGAAACCAAGAAAATCTGTCTCACATTTCTTTGCAAGGTAAGCTGGTAGCTGCTTGAGTTTGCTGTTCACAGTAAAGCCAAAGAACCTGTCCTTCAGCCTTCTCTCAAGTTTCTGTTTCAATTCAGTCATTACCTTAAACACAGATGTAATGCTGAATGATTTGGCCTCAAGTGCTTCAATGCTGTCTGAAAACACCTTTAGAATGTGACTGAGGAAAAGAAAATATGTCTCTGACACTTCAGTGCTTTCCTCTCCAAAACATTTCCACAAAATCTTGGTGCATTCCTCCTCACCTTCACTCTGAAAGTAGCTGGTCAGTGGCTTCCAATACTTCAGCATTCTGTCAATAGATGGAAGCAGGGACAACCACCTTGTGACGACATGCCGCAGCAGATTGCATTCTTCCGCTTCCACAAACTCACAGAATTCCTTCAACTGTGCTGTTCTGCTTGCTGAGATGCTAAAATGGCTGTAAACCTTGAGCACAGCATTTTCAACATCAAAATCCAGGCTGCCTGCTGCATATCGTGTTGCATTGTGCAGAATATGGGCTAAACAGTTTGCAGCTAGCACATCCTTCTGAGTCAGTTTCAACTTCTGATAAACACTGTTGTGTTTTCCATAGTTGACACTGGCATTGTCTGCTGCATATGCAGACATGTATTTCACATCTAGACCAGACATCTCCAGTTTAGCCAGCAGCTGGTTTGTTATTGCCTCTGAAGTTTCGTTGCTGTCACTGTAAAAATCCAACAGGGCATTTTGTACACCTTCCTCAAAGTGCAAATATCTCAGTACAATCGGGAAACACTTGGTCGTACCTTTGTTTGATGCGTCGGTTGCCACTGAAAAGGGCAAATTGTTTGCTTTGATGTAATCTGTATGTACCTGTACAGAGTAGGGCGCTAGGACATTCGCACACAAAGCCTGGGCTTTAGTTCGGCCACACATCATCCCCTTAGCTATGGGCGAATCACAAAATATCTCTCGGTCCACTTTCACGCCGTAGTCCACACCCCGGTACGACTGGTGGTGCTTTACAGCATGGTAAACCTTACACAGCTCAGCAGCGGAGATTTTGTCATCCAACGGCGACGTACCTTCTCTAAATAAAAATTTGAGTGAAGAGATACCTGCGGCACGTCTGTTACCTTTATGCTTCTCTGTGCCCGCATGTCTTTCAATGGCAGCTTTACCCTGACTGCTTATGTCAACGTCACAGCGACAGAGAGTGCAGAAGCCATGAAAGGAGTCTCGACTGCTTTTTGAAATAAAATCATGTTCTTTTGTCCATTCTGGGTTGAACGACGTCTGACGTTTTGGCATGTTTTCTTCTATGTGTTAAGTTTCTGTCAATGTAGCCAGCAGCGTAGATATGACGTAGCCAGCACACGGAGCCTTGTTTACGTTTTTAACCAATGATATAGGGTTAGAACCTAACCTAAGCCTATCAGATATTTATTTGACAACGCTTTTAACCAATCATTTGTTAGACTGCGTTCCAGCAAAATATTCTGTCGCGTGGCTCTTTAGGCCCAGTGCAACTCCAAAAAGGAGGACAAATACGCGTCCGGCTTGATGCTGAGCCGGACGCCGGACAGGGCATTAAAAATCCGGACTGTCCGGCCTAAATCCGGACGTCTGGTCACCCTACCCATAGTCGGTGCGGGCCATCCAGCCGTAGCTTCAGCTAGCTGTCCCCCGGCAGCCTCTGAGCAGCCGGGAGGCTGGGTAACTGTCCGAAGGAATCGGAAGTCAACGCAGAAGCGCACGGTGCACCACCAACCTCTTCACCTTTCTAACCGGTTCTCCCCACTCAGCGAGACACCCGCTGAGGAACCGACTCTGGTTATAGGTAGCTCCATAGTCAGAAACGTGAAGATAGTGAAGCCAGGGACCACAGTCACATGCATTCCGGGGGCCAGAGCGGGCGACGTTGAGTCCTATTTAAAACTGCTGGCTAAGGATAAACGTAAATACAGTAAGATTGTAATACACGTCGACGGTAATAACACCCGAAGCCGACACTCGGAGGTCACTAAAGTTAATGTGGCATCGGTGTGTTCACACGCCAAAACAATGTCGGACTCCGTAGTTTTCTCTGGCCCTCTCCCAAATTTGGTCAATGATGAGATGTATAGCCGCATGTCATCATTCAACCGCTGGTTGTCAAGGTGTCCAGCAAACAATGTGGGCTTCGTTGATAATTGGGAGACTTTCTGGGGGAAACCTGGTCTGATTAGGAGAGACAGCATTCATCCCACGTTGAATGCAGCGGATCTCATTTCTGCAAATCTGACCAACTTTGTTTGGGGACCTAATCCATGGCAACCCAGAGTTCAGACCAGGAAGCAGAAGCAGAGTTGTAGTCTTACACCCGTCTCTGCACTTCCATTAGAGCAGTTACCCACCCAAAACTATATAGGGACTGTGTCTGCCCCACGGCCACTTAAATTAATTAAATCAAAAGTAACCAAAAATTATGAGAACATCATGTATTCATGAAATTAACATGAAACTGGAGAGTCTGCTGCTCTGCGACAGTGTATTGATGAAAATCAAGTAAACTGTGTATTTTTCAACAAATTCCACTTTTGGCCTCTTCCCAGCATAAAATATCTCTTCAGACCATAAATACTACAAATGCAGCTTTAAGTCAGAAAAGTGACGAGAACATCATGTATTCATGAAATTAACATTAATCTTGAGAGTCTGCTGTTCTGGGACAATTTTTTGAGGAAAATCAAGTAAACTGTGTATTTTTCAACAAATTCCACTTTTGGCCTCTTCCCAGCCTAAAATATCTCTTCAGACCATAAATACTGCAAATGCAGCTTTAAGTCAGAAAAGTGATGAGAACATCATGTATTCATGAAATTAACATGAAATTTTGAAAGTTTGCTTTTCTGGGAAATTCTTTTGAGGAAAATCAAGTAAACTGTGTATTTTTCAACAAAATCCACGTTTGGCCTCGACCCAGCCGAAACGTCTTTTCAGACCATAAATACTGAAAATGCAGTTTTAAGGCAGAAAAGTGATTAGAACATCATGTATTCATGAATATAACATTAACCTTGACAATCTTCTGCTCTGGGAGACTTTATAGAGGAAAATCAAGTAAACTGTGTATTTTGCAACAAAATCCACGTTTGGCCTCGACCCAGCCGAAACGTCTTTTTAGACCATAAATACTGAAAATGCAGCTTTAAGGCAGAAAAGTGATGAGAACATCATGTATTCATGAAATCAACATGAAACTTGAGAGTCTGCTGTTCTGGGAGACTTTACAGAGGAAAATCAAGTAAACTGTGTATTTTTCAACAAAATCCACTTTTGGCCTCTTCACAGCGAAAAGTCTTTTCAGACCATAAATACTGAAAATGCAGCTTTCAGGCAGAAAAGTGACGAGAACATCATGTATTCATGAAATTAACATGACACGTGAGAGACTCCTGTTCTTGGATATGTTTTGAGGAAAATCAAGTAAACTGTATATTTTTCAACAAAATCCACTTTTGGACACGACCCAGCAGAAAAGTCTTTTCAGACCATAAATACTGAAAATTCAGCTTTAAGGCAGAAAAGTGATGAGAACATCATGTTTTCATGAAATTAACATGAAACGTGAGAGACTGCTATTCAGAGACAATGTTTTGAGGAATATCAACTAAACTGTGTATTTTTCAACACATTCCACTTTTGGCCTCTTCACAACTGAAAAGTCTTTTGATAGCATACAACGTGGAAATGCAGCTTTAAGGCAGAAAAGTGATGAAAACGTCATGTTTTCATGAAATCAAAATGAAACTTAAGAGTCTGATGTTCTGGGACAATTTCTTGAGGAAAATCAAGTAAACTGTGTATTTTTCAACAAAATCCACTTTTGGCCTCGACCCAGAAGAAAAGTCTTTTAAGACCATAAATACTGAAAATGGAGCTTTAAGATAGAAAAGTGATGAGAACATCATGTATTCATGAAATTAACATGAAACTTGAGAGCCTGCTGTTCTGGGAAAATTCCTTGAGGAAAATCAAGTAAACTGTGTATTTTTCAACAAAATCCACTTTTGGCCTCTTCACAGCCGAAACGTCTTTTAAGAGCATACAACGTGGAAATGCAGCTTTCAGGCAGAAAAGTGGTGAGAACATCATGTTTTCATGAAATTAACATGAAAGTTGAAAGTTTGCTGTTCTGAGACAATGTATTGAGGAAAATCAAGTAAACTGTGTATTTTTCAACAAATTCCACTTTTGGCCTCTTCCCAGCCTGAAATATCTCTTCAGACCATAAATACTGCAAATGCAGCTTTAAGTCAGAAAAGTGACGAGAACATCATGTATTCATGAAATTAACATGAAATTTTGAAAGTTTGCTTTTCTGGGAAATTCTTTTGAGGAAAATCAAGTAAACTGTGTATTTTGCAACAAAATCCACTTTTGGCCTCTAACCAGCCGAAATGTCTTTTCAGACCATAAATACTGAAAATGCGGCTTGAAGGCAGAAAAGTGATGATAACATTATGTATTCATGAATATAACATGAACCTTGAAAGTCTGCTGTTCTGGGAGACTTTATAGAGAAAAATCAAGTAAACTGTGGAATTTGCAACAAAATCCACTTTTGGCCTCTTCCCAGCCGAAATGTCTTTTCAGACCATAAATACTGAAAATGCAGCTTTAAGGCAGAAAAGTGATTAGAACATCATGTATTCATGAATACAACATTAACCTTGAAAATCTTCTGTTCTGGGAGATTTTATAGAGGAAAATCAAGTAAACTGTATTTTTCAACAAAATCCACTTTTGGCCTCTAACCAGCCGAAATGTCTTTTCAGACCATAAATACTAAAAATGCAGCTTTAAGGCAGAAAAGTGATGAGAACATTATGTATTCATGAATATAACATGAACCTTGAAAGTCTACTGTTCTGGGAGACTTTACAGAGGAAAATCAAGTAAACTTTGTATTTTTCAACAAAATCCACTTTTGGCTTCTTCCCTGCCGAAACGTATTTTAAGATCATAAAATGTGGAAATGCAGCTTTAAAGCAGAAAAATTATGAGAACATCATGTATTCATGAAATTAACATGAAACTTGAGAGTCTGCTGCTCTGCGACAGTGTATTGATGAAAATCAAGTAAACTGTGTATTTTTCAACAAATTCCACTTTTGGCCTCTTCCCAGCCTGAGACATCTTTTCAGACCATAAATACTGCAAATGCAGCTTTAAGGCAGAAAAGTGATGAGAACATCATGTATTCATGAAATCAACATGAAACTTGAGAGTCTGCTGTTCTGGGAGACTTTACAGAGGAAAATCAAGTAAACTGTGTATTTTTCAACAAAATCCACTTTTGGCCTCTTCACAGCGAAAAGTCTTTTCAGACCATAAATACTGAAAATGCAGCTTTCAGGCAGAAAAGTGACGAGAACATCATGTATTCATGAAATTAACATGACACGTGAGAGACTCCTGTTCTTGGATATGTTTTGAGGAAAATCAAGTAAACTGTATTTTTCAACAAAATCCACTTTTGTCTTCGACCTAGCAGAAAAGTCTTTTCAGACCATAAATACTGAAAATGCAGCTTTAAGGCAGAAAAGTGATGAGAACATCATGTATTCATGAAATTAACTTGAAATTTGAAAGTCTGCTGTTCTGGGACAATGTTTTGAGGAATATCACGTGAACTGTATTTTTCAACAAAATCCACTTTTGGCCTCATGCCAGAAGAAACGTCTTTTAAGAGCATACAACGTGGAAATGCAGCTTTAAGGCAGAAAAGTGATGAAAACGTCATGTATTCATGAAATTAACTTGAAACTTGAGTCTGCTGTTCTGGGACAATGTTTTGAGGAAAATAAAGTAAACTGTGTATTTTTCAACAAAATCCACTTTTGGCCTCGACCCAGAAGAAAAGTCTTTTAAGACCATAAATACTGAAAATGGAGCTTTAAGATAGAAAAGTGATGAGAACATCATGTATTCATGAAATTAACATGAAACTTGAGAGCCTGCTGTTCTGGGAAAATTCCTTGAGGAAAATCAAGTAAACTGTGTATTTTTCAACAAAATCCACTTTTGGCCTCTTCACAGCCGAAACGTCTTTTAAGAGCATACAACGTGGAAATGCAGCTTTCAGGCAGAAAAGTGGTGAGAACATCATGTTTTCATGAAATTAACATGAAAGTTGAAAGTTTGCTGTTCTGAGACAATGTATTGAGGAAAATCAAGTAAACTGTGTATTTTTCAACAAATTCCACTTTTGGCCTCTTCCCAGCCTAAAATATCTCTTCAGACCATAAATACTGCAAATGCAGCTTTAAGTCAGAAAAGTGATGAGAACATCATGTATTCATGAAATTAACATGAAATTTTGAAAGTTTGCTTTTCTGGGAAATTCTTTTGAGGAAAATAAAGTAAAGTGTATTTTTCAGCAAAATCCACTTTTGGCCTCGACCCAGCCGAAACGTCTTTTCAGACCATAAATACTGAAAATGCAGTTTAAGGCAGAAAAGTGATTAGAACATCAAGTATTTATGAATATAATATGAACCTTGAAAGTCTGCTGTTCTGGGAGACTTTATAGAGGAAAATCAAGTAAACTGTGTATTTTGCAAAAAAATCCACGTTTGGCCACGACCCAGCCGAAACGTCTTTTCAGACCATAAATACTGAAAATGCAGCTTTAAGGCAGAAGAGTGATGAGAACATCATGTATTCATGAAATCAACATGAAACTTGAAAGTCTGCTGTTCTGGGAGACTTTATAGTGGAAAATCAAGTAAATTGTGTATTTTTCAGGAAAATCCACTTTTGGCCTCGACCCAGCCGAAACGTCTTTTCAGACCATAAATACTGAAAATGCAGCTTTAAGGCAGAAAAGTGATTAGAACATCATGTATTTATGAATATAACATGAACCTTGAAAGTCTGCTGTTCTGGGAGACTTTATAGAGGAAAATCAAGTAAACTGTATATTTTTCAACAAAATCCACTTTTGGACACGACCCAGCAGAAAAGTCTTTTCAGACCATAAATACTGAAAATTCAGCTTTAAGGCAGAAAAGTGATGAGAACATCATGTTTTCATGAAATTAACATGAAACGTGAGAGACTGCTATTCAGAGACAATGTTTTGAGGAATATCAACTAAACTGTGTATTTTTCAACACATTCCACTTTTGGCCTCTTCACAACTGAAAAGTCTTTTGATAGCATACAACGTGGAAATGCAGCTTTAAGGCAGAAAAGTGATGAAAACGTCATGTTTTCATGAAATCAAAATGAAACTTAAGAGTCTGATGTTCTGGGACAATTTCTTGAGGAAAATCAAGTAAACTGTGTATTTTTCAACAAAATCCACTTTTGGCCTCGACCCAGAAGAAAAGTCTTTTAAGACCAAAAATACTGAAAATGGAGCTTTAAGATAGAAAAGTGATGAGAACATCATGTATTCATGAAATTAACATGAAACTTGAGAGCCTGCTGTTCTGGGAAAATTCCTTGAGGAAAATCAAGTAAACTGTGTATTTTTCAACAAAATCCACTTTTGGCCTCTTCACAGCCGAAACGTCTTTTAAGAGCATACAACGTGGAAATGCAGCTTTCAGGCAGAAAAGTGGTGAGAACATCATGTTTTCATGAAATTAACATGAAAGTTGAAAGTTTGCTGTTCTGAGACAATGTATTGAGGAAAATCAAGTAAACTGTGTATTTTTCAACAAATTCCACTTTTGGCCTCTTCCCAGCCTGAAATATCTCTTCAGACCATAAATACTGCAAATGCAGCTTTAAGTCAGAAAAGTGATGAGAACATCATGTATTCATTAAATTAACATGAAATTTTGAAAGTTTGCTTTTCTGGGAAATTCTTTTGAGGAAAATCAAGTAAACTGTATTTTGCAACAAAATCCACTTTTGGCCTCTAACCAGCCGAAATGTCTTTTCAGACCATAAATACTAAAAATGCAGCTTTAAGGCAGAAAAGTGATGAGAACATTATGTATTCATGAATATAACATGAACCTTGAAAGTCTGGGAGACTTTACAGAGAAAAATCAAGTAAACTTTGTATTTTTCAACAAAATCCACTTTTGGCCTCGAAACAGAAGAAACGTCTTTTCAGACCATAAATACTGAAAATGCAGCTTTAAGGCAGAAAAGTGATTAGAACATCATGTATTCATGAATACAACATTAACCTTGAAAATCTTCTGTTCTGGGAGATTTTAAAGAGGAAAATCAAGTAAACTGTATTTTGCAACAA
>JACSYO010000486.1:0-51737 GCA_016806645.1 Ophiodon elongatus | reverse complement strand
TTCATGAATACATTATGTTCTAATTACTTTTCTGCCTTAAAGCTGCATTTTCAGTATTTATGGTCTGAAAAGACATTTCGGCTGGGATGAGGCCAAAAGTGGATTTTGTTGAAAAATACATAGTTTACTTGATTTTCCTCTATAAAGTCTCCCAGAACAGCAGACTTTCAAGGTTCATCTTATATTTATGAATACATGAAGTTCCCATCACTTTTCTGCCTTAAAGCTGCATTTTCAGTATTTATGATCTGAAAAGACGTTTCAACTGGGAAGATGCCAAAAGTGGATTTTGTTGAAAAATACATAGTTTATTTGATTTTCCTCAAGACATTTTCCCAGAACAGTAGAAGCTCAAGTTTCATGTTAATTTCATGAATTCATGATGTTCTCATCACGTATCTGCCTTAAAGCTGCATTTTCAATATTGATGGTCTGAAAAGGTTTTTCGGCTGGGTAGAGGCTAAAAGTGGAATTTGTTGAAAAATACACAGTTTACTTGATTTTCCTCAATAAATTTTCCCTGAACAGCAGACTCTCAAGTTTCATGTTAATTTCATGAATACATGATGTTCCCATCATTTCTCTGCCTTAAAGCTGCAATTCCACGTTGTATGCTCTAAAAAGATGTTTAGGCTAGGAAGAGGCAAAAAGTTGATTTTGTTGAAAAATACACAGTTTAATTGATGTTCCTCAAAATATGGACCCAGAACAGCAGACTCTCAAGTTTCCTTTTAATTTCATGAATACATGACGTTCTCATCACTTTTCTGCCTTAAAGCTGCATTTCCACGTTGTATGTTGTTAAAAGACGTTTCGGCTGGTTGGAGGCCTAAAGTGGATTTTGTTGCAGAATACACAGTTTACTTGATTTTCCTCTATAAAGTCTCCCAGAGCAGCAGACTTTCAAAGTTCATGTTATATTTATGAATACATGACGTTCTCATCACTTTTCTGCCTTCAAACTCCATTTCCACGTTGTATGCTCTTAAAAGATGTTTCGGCTGGGAAGAATCCAAAAGTGGATTTTGTTGAAAAATACACAGTTTACTTGATTTTCCTCAAAAAATAGACCCAGAACAGCAGACGCTCAAGTTTCCTGTTAATTTCATGAATACATGACGTTCTCATCACTTTTCTGCCTTAAAGCTGCATTTTCAGTATTTATGGTCTGAAAAGACGTTTCAGCTGGTAAGAGGCCAAAAGTGGATTTTGTTGAAAAATACACAGTTTACTTGATTTTCCTCAAAATATTCTCCCAGAATAGCAAACTCTCAAGTTTCATGTTAATTTCATGAATACATTATGTTCATATCACTTTTCTGCCTTAAAGCTGCATTTTCAGTATTTATGGTCTGAAAAGACATTTCGGCTGTGATGAGGCCAAAAGTGGATTTTGTTGAAAAATACATAGTTTACTTGATTTTCCTCTATAAAGTCTCCCAGAACAGCAGACTTTCAAGGTTCATGTTATATTTATGAATACATGAAGTTCCCATCACTTTTCTGCCTTAAAGCTGCATTTTCAGTATTTATGGTCTGAAAAGACATTTCGGCTGGGATGAGGCCAAAAGTGGATTTTGTTGAAAAATACATAGTTTACTTGATTTTCCTCAAGACATTGTCCGAGAACAGTAGAAACTCAATTTTCATGTTAATTTCATGAATACATGATGTTCTCATCACGTATCTGTCTTCAAGCTGCATTTTCAATATTGATGGTCTGAAAAGACCTTTCGGCTGGGAAGAGGCCAAAAGTGGATTTTGTTGAAAAATACACAGTTTACTTGATTTTCCTCAAAACATTCTCCCAGAATAGCAGACTCTCAAGTTTCATGTTAATTTCATGAATACATGATGTTCTCATCACTTTTCTGCCTAAAAGCTGCATTTTCAGTATTTTTTATCTGAAAAGACGTTTCGGCTGGGAAAAGGCCAAAAGTGGATTTTGCTGCAAAATACACAGTTTACTTGATTTTACTCCATAATGTCTCCCAGAACAGCAGACTTTCAAGGTCCATGTTATATTTATGAATACATGATGTTCTCATCACGTATCTGCCTTAAAGCTGCATTTTCAATATTGATGTTCTGAAAAGACCTTTTGGCCGGGAAGAGGCCAAAAGTGGAATTTGTTGAAAAATACACAGTTTACTTGATTTTCCTCAATAAATTTTCCCTGAACAGCAGACTCTCAAGTTTCATGTTAATTTCATGAATACATGATGTTCTCATCACTTTTCTGCCTAAAAGCTGCATTTTCAGTATTTTTTATCTGAAAAGACGTTTCGGCTGGGAAGAGGCCAAAAGTGGATTTTGCTGCAAAATACACAGTTTACTTGATTTTACTCCATAATGTCTCCCAGAACAGCAGACTTTCAAGGTCCATGTTATATTTATGAATACATGATGTTCTCATCACGTATCTGCCTTAAAGCTGCATTTTCAATATTGATGTTCTGAAAAGACCTTTTGGCCGGGAAGAGGCCAAACGTGGAATTTGTTGAAAAATACACAGTTTACTTGATTTTCCTCAAGACATTGTCCCAGAACAGTAGAAGCTCAATTTTCATGTTAATTTCATGAATACATGATGTTCTCATCACGTATCTGTCTTCAAGCTGCATTTTCAATATTGATGGTCTGAAAAGACCTTTCGGCTGGGAAGAGGCCAAAAGTGGATTTTGTTGAAAAATACACAGTTTACTTGATTTTCCTCAAAACATTCTCCCAGAATAGCAGACTCTCAAGTTTCATGTTAATTTCATGAATACATGATGTTCTCATCACTTTTCTGCCTAAAAGCTGCATTTTCAATATTGATAGTCTGAAAAGACCTTTCGGCTGGGAAGAGGCCAAGAGTGGAATTTTTTGCAAAATACACAGTTTACTTGATTTTCCTCCATAAAGTATCCCAGAAAAGTTGACATTGAAGTTTCATGTTATTTTCATGAATATATGATGTTCTCATCATTTTTCTACCTTAAAATTGCATTTTCAGTAGTTATGGTCTGAAAAGACGTTTCGGCTTGCAAGAGGCCACAAGTGGAATTTGTTGAAAAATACACAGTTTACTTGATTTTCCTCAAATAATTCTCCCGAAACAGCAGACTCTCAAGATTCATGTTAATTTCATGAATACATGATGTTCACATCACTTTTCTGCCTTAAAGCTGCATTTTCAGTATTTATGGTCTGAAAAGACGTTTCGGATGGGAAGAGGCCATAAGTGGATTTTGTTGCAAAATACACAGTTTACTTGATTTTCCTCTATAAAGTCTACCAGAAAAGCAAACGTTCAAGGTTCATGTTATGTTAATGAAGACATGATGTTTCCATCACTTTTCTACATTAAAAATAAATTTTCAGTTTTTATGGTCTCAAAATGCGTTTCAGCCTGCGACCAGGCCAAAAGTGGATTTTATTTGCAAAATACAGTTTACTTGATATTCCTCCATAAAGTCTCCCAGGATAGCAGACTTTCCAGGTTCATTTTATATTCATGAATATTTGATGTTTCCATCACTTTTCTACATTAAAAATGAATTTTCAGTTTTTATGGTCTCAAAAGGCGTTTCAGCCTGAGACAAGACCAAAAGTGGATTTTGTTCTAAAATACACAGTTTACTTGATATTCCTCTTTAAATTATCCCAGAATAGCAGACTCTCAAGTATCATGTTATGTACATGAATATATGATGTTTCCATCACTTATCTGCCTTACAACTGCATTTTCAGTTTCTAGGGTCTGAAAAGGCGTTTCAGCCTACGACCAGGCGAAAAGTGGATTTTGTTGCAAAATACACAGTTTACTTGATATTCCTCTATAAAGTATCCCAGAATAGCAGTCTTTCAAGTATCATGTTATATACATGAATATATGTTTTTTCCATCACTTTTCTGCCTTACAGCTGCATTTTCAGTTTTTATGGTCTCAAAAGACGTTTCAGGCTGGGAACATCTTATCTTGGTACGCGTATTGCCTCACTTCCGATTGCCAGCTTGTCACCTGTTGTCCGATAGCGTACTTTCACAGCTCCAGCTAAACCAATTTAATTGTGTGATATTGTGAGATATTCTTCAGTACAAGCGGTTAATTACCTGCTGTACATCTTAACCCTCGTAATGTCCTCCCGATTGCCTTACACCTTTTGTCCTCTGGGGTCTAAAATAACCCCACCAGGTTTGACTGTTTTTTAAAGCATATAGTATAAGTTGTCAATCGATTCTGTTTTACACCTTTAGTCTTCCCTTTGTTTTGGAATTCAGGGCCAATAGTCCTTGTTTACATAAAAGTATAGCCTGTTTTTGAGTGAAAATTAAATGAAACAATGAATTATTTTGACTTTATATTATTTAGACTAGTTGACCTATCACATCGTGGTATATGTCAAAGTTTAGTGAGGATGCTGTTCTTGAATCATTTACATTTTTCTCATGGCAGCACATAATCACACATTTTGTCCCCTGTGGTCAAAATTGACCCCGTTTGGTTTGACTGTTATTTAAAGAATATAAAGTGGATACTTCACCCAATTCTGTGTTACACCTTTCATACCAACTTCACTCAAACACAGTAACACCATTTATTTATGCCATTTGAAATTTAAGGCCAATAAGACCTCATTTACATGAACCTTTACCTTGTTTTTGAGTAAAAATAAATAAAATCATCAATTATTCTGACTATAGTTAACAATCCGAGTCCCATGAGTTGATAGATCATCACAGACTTGTAAATGTCAAAGTTAAGATATTATGCTGTTTTTAAAGCGCTTCAATTTTTTTAATAGCAACACCTGTTGTCCTCCTGTGTCGAAAATGATCCCGTCTGGTTTGAGTGTTTATAAAGCATTAAGTAGAAATTATCACCCAGCTCTCTGTTTCAACTTTTTAGTCAAATTTATTCCAACTCATTTCCTGACATATAAAACATGTCAACATTCATTTCCAAAATATTTCACTTTTCAAAACTAACTTTTCAGAATAAAAACAGTCTGAATGTGCCCTCAGTTGCATGCGAGGCAGGTAGTAATGGCGTGATCTTTACAGATGTATGCATTGCATTTTTGGCACATTTTTGATGTTTTGAGATCACTTTGGCAAGGGCAGAATTTGCACCTACTCCTTTTGGGTGATGGGCCAGGAGAGGCGGCTGGGTGAGGGGCAGTGGCTGCAGAGGTAGAGCTGGAGCAGAACTCTTTTTCTCATATTCTTCCTCATCATCATGTTCATCATTTTCCTTCACTTCATACCCCTCTTCCATTTCTTCAGCGGGCGATGTGGGGGCTTCTTCAGAGGAAGAAGTAGCATGTGGTCTGTATGTTGGATCTATCACCTCATCAATATTCTCCTTCTCTTCTGATCCTGAATCCTCCTCATTAGTTGATTCTTCCTCCTCCTCATGTTCAGCACTGTCCTCCTGCTCATTCCTTTCCCCAACATAGTTTAAAGTGAGCTCACAAGCCTCCTGTGCAGTATAGCGCTTCTGCCTCCTCATTGTGCTGCCTGTCTCTCTAAAATGTGAAATGCAATGCTCCAACACCTGTGAGAAAAGACCTGTTTGTTTTTTGTTGTTGTTGTCATAACCATTGCTTGACCCCAGACATCAAACATCCAAGATCAAAGATGTTTTGGAAAGCAGCATGGGGTGACAATTTGCCCCATTGCACCACTTTGTGCTGCAGGGTCTTTTTGACCCCAGAGGACAACAGAAGTTATTAAATTCAATAAATCACCCATAATTCAATCAAATGACTTAAAATGTATTTTAATCATGAAGAGCATAGTATCCAACAACCCCCATTATTTTCAGACCATTTGATGAATAAAAAACATATTTTGACGGCAAAATATTTAATTTGGGGTCAGAATGACCCCAGGACAACACAAGGTTAAACCCTAATATTGCCCTCCTTCTTGTAGCGGCTTCTCGCTTAATCCTACAGTTTTATTTACACTTTGTTTGTTTTTTGCTAACGTTAGCCACTGTACTTTAGCTTAACAGCTCGCGATGACTGCCTTCTCTTCCTCTCCCTCTCCTTCTCCCCCTTGCTCAGTGTGTCACCTGCTTAGCCATTCCTCTGCCTCCCTTAATGATAATGATACATGTAATAAGTGTAGTTTGTTTGCTAGGGTGGAGGCGAGGCTCAGTGAGTTAGAGGTACGGCTCCGCACCATGGAAGCTCAGTCGTTAGCTACAGTAGTTAGCCTCCCCCCCCCCCACCCCCCATAGTCGGTGCGGGTCATCCAGCCGTAGCTTCAGCTAGCTGTCCCCCGGCAGCCCCCGAGCAGCCGGGAGGCTGGGTAATTGTCCGAAGGAATCGGAAGTCAACGCAGAAGCGCACGGTGCACCACCAACCTCTTCACGTTTCTAACCGGTTCTCCCCACACAGCGAGACACCCGCTGAGGAACCGACTCTGGTTATAGGTAGCTCCATAGTCAGAAACGTGAAGATAGCGAAGCCAGGGACCACAGTCACATGCATTCCTGGGGCCAGAGCGGGCGACGTTGAATCCTATTTAAAACTGCTGGCTAAGGATAAACGTAAATACAGTAAGATTGTAATACACGTCGACGGTAATAATACCCAAAGCCGACACTCGGAGGTCACTAAAGTTAATGTGGCATCGGTGTGTTCATACGCCAAAACAATGTTGGACTCCGTAGTTTTCTCTGGCCCTCTCCCAAATTTGGTCAATGATGAGATGTATAGCCGCATGTCATCATTCAACCGCTGGTTGTCAAGGTGTCCAGCAAACAATGTGGGCTTCGTTGATAATTGGGAGACTTTCTGGGGGAAACCTGGTCTGATTAGGAGAGACGGCATTCATCCCACGTTGAATGCAGCGGATCTCATTTCTGCAAATCTGACCAACTTTGTTTGGGGACATAATCCATGGCAACCCAGAGTTCAGACCAGGAAGCAGAAGCAGAGTTGTAGTCTTACACCCTTCTCTGCACTTCCATTAGAGCAGTTACCAACCCAAAACTATATAGGGACTGTGTCTGCCCCACGGCCACTTAAATTAATTAAATCAAAAGTAACCAGAAGAGGAGTTATACAAAATAATCTCATAAAAGTTAACACCACCAACGCAACAGTGCAACAAAATAGGAGAATTAAATATGAACTCTTAAATATCAGATCTTTGTCATCTAAAGCTGTTTTAGTAAATTATTTAATATCAGACAATCACATTGATCTATTCTGTCTGACTGAAACCTGGCTGTGTCATGAAGAATATGTCAGCCTAGCTGAATCAACTCCTCCAAGTCACATCTGATCTAATAATAAACTCACATTCCTCGAGGCACCGGCCGAGGAGGTGGAGTAGCAGCTATCTTTGACTCAAGCCTATTAATAAACCTGAATTAAACTACAACTCATTTGAAAGCCTTGTTCTTAGTCTTTCACATCCAAACTGGAAAAAACTACAGCCAATTCTATTTGTTATAGTGTACCGGGCCCCAGGTCCGTATTCTGAATTTCTATCTAAATTTTCAGAGTTTTTATCAAGTTTAGTTCTTAAAACAGATAAAGTTATTATTGTAGGTGACTTTAATATTCATGTGGATGTCGATAATGATAGCCTTAGTACTGCGTTTATCACATTATTAGATTCAATCGGCTTCTGTCAGAGTGTAAAGAAACCCACTCACTGTTTTAACCACACCCTCGACCTTGATCTTGCATATGGCATTAAAATAGAACATCTAATAGTTTTTCCACAGAACCCTCTTTTATCAGACCATTACCTAATAACTTTCGAGTTTATGCCACCGGAGTGTTTGTCATTAGGCAAAAGTTTCTACACCAGATTTCTATCTGACAGTGTTGTAGCTAAATTTATAGAAGCGATTCCATCGGTATTTAATTCCATGTCTCAATATAACGGAGGACTCCTGTGCTAACTTTAGTCTATCTCAGATTGATCATCTAGTCCAGTGGTTCTTAAGCTGGGTTCGATCGAACCCCAGGGGTTCATTGAATCACTCTCAGGTGTTGAGAATACACAGTTTACTTGATTTTCCATGAACATGAATACATGATGTTCTCATCACTTTTCTGCCTTAAAGCTGCATTTCCACGTTGTATGTTCTTAAAAGACGTTTCGGCTGGGAAGAGGCCAAAAGTGGATTTTGTTGAAAAATACACAGTTTACATGATTTTCCTCAAAAAATAGACCCAGAACAGCAGACACTCAAGTTTCCTGTTAATTTCATGAATACATGACGTTCTCATCACTTTTCTGCCTTAAAGCTGCATTTTCAGTATTTATAGTCTGAAAAGACGTTTCGGCTGGGAAGAGGCCAAAAGTGGATTTTGTTGAAAAATACACAGTTTACTTGATTTTCCTCTATAAAGTCTCCCAGAACAGAAGACATTCATGGTTCATGTTATATTTATTAATACATGATGTTCCCATTACTTTTCTGCCTTAAAGCTGCATTTTCAGTATTTATGGTCTGAAAAGACGTTTCGGCTGGGAAGAGGCCAAAAGTGGATTTTGTTGAAAAATACACAGTTTACTTGATTTTCCTCAATACATTTTCCCAGAACAGCAGACTCTCAAGTTTCATGTTAATTTCATGAATACATGATGTTCTCATCATTTTTCTGCCTTAAAGCTGCATTTCCACGTTGTATGCTCTTAAAAGACGTTTAGGCTGGGAAGAGGCAAAAAGTGGATTTTGTTGAAAAATACACAGTTTACTTGATTTTACTCCATAATGTCTCCTAGAACAGCACACTTTCAAATTCATGTTAATTTCATGAATAGATGACAATCTTATCACTTTTCTGCCTTAAACCTCCATTTCCACGTTGTAAGCTCTTAAAAGATTTTTCGGCTGGGAAGAGGCAAAATGTTGATTTTGTTGAAAAATACACAGTTTACTTGATTTTCCTCAAAATATTAACCCAGAACAGCAGACGCTCAAGTTTCCTGTTAATTTCATGAATACATTATGTTCATATCACTTTTCTGCCTTAAAGCTGCATTTTCAGTATTTATGGTCTGAAAAGACGTTTCGGCTGGGAAGAGGCCAAAAGTGGATTTTGTTGCAAGATACACAAATACTCCTCCATAAATTATCCCAGAATAGCAGACTCTCAAGTATAATGTTATGTACATAAATATATTATGTTTCTATCACGTTTCTGACATACAGATGCATTTACAGTTTTTATGGTCTTAAAAGGCGTTTCAGCCTGCGATCAGTTCAAAAGTGGATTTTGTTGCAAAATACACAGTTTACTTGATATTCCACTATAAATTATCCCAGAATAGCAGTCTTTCAAGTATCATGTTATGTACATTGATATATGATGTTTCCATCACTTTTCTGCATTGAAAATGAATTTTCATTTTTTATGATCTCAAAAGGCGTTTCAGCATGCGAACAGGCCAAAAGTGGATTTTGTTGCAAAATACACAGTTTACTTGATAGTCCTCCATAAATTATACCAGAAGAGCAGACTCTCAAGTATCATGTTATGTACATGAATATATGATGTTTCCATCACATTTCTGCCATACAGATGCATTTACAGTTTTTATGGTCTTAAAAGGCGTTTCAGCCTGCGAACAGTTCAAAAGTGGATTTTGTTGCAAAATACACAGTTTACTTGATATTCCACTATAAAGTATCCCAGAATAGCAGTCTTTCAAGTATCATGTTATGTACATTGATATATGATGTTTCCGTCACTTTTCTGCATTGAAATTGAATTTTCATTTTTTATGGTCTCAAACGTTTCAGCATGCGAACAGGCCAAAAGTGGATTTTGTTACAAAATACAGAGTTTACTTGATAGTCCTCCATAAATTATCCCAGAATAGCAGACTCTCAAGTATCATGTTATGTACATGAATATATGATGATTCCATCACGTTTCTGCCATACAGATGCATTTACAGTTTTTATGGTCTTAAAAGGCGTTTCAGCCTGCGAACAGTTCAAAAGTGGATTTTGTTGCAAAATACACAGTTTACTTGATATTCCACTATAAAGTATCCCAGAATAGCAGTCTTTCAAGTATCATGTTATGTACATTGATATATGATGTTTCCATCACTTTTCTGCATTGAAAATGAATTTTCATTTTTTATGGTCTCAAAAGACGTTTCAGCCTGCGAACAGGCCAAAAGTGGATTTTGTTGCAAAATACATAGTTTACTTGATAGTCCTCCATAAGTTATCCCAGAATATTAGACTCTCAAGTATCATGTTATGTACATGAATATATGATGTTTCCATCACATTTCTGCCATACAGATGCATTTACAGTTTTTATGGTCTTAAAAGACGTTTCAGCCTGCGAACAGTTCAAAAGTGGATTTTGTTGCAAAATACACAGTTTACTTGATATTCCACTATAAAGTATCCCAGAATAGCAGTCTTTCAAGTATCATGTTATGTACATTGATATATGATGTTTCCGTCACTTTTCTGCATTGAAATTGAATTTTCATTTTTTATGGTCTCAAACGTTTCAGCATGCGAACAGGCCAAAAGTGGATTTTGTTACAAAATACAGAGTTTACTTGATAGTCCTCCATACATTATCCCAGAATAGCAGACTCTCAAGTATCATGTTATGTACATGAATATATGATGATTCCATCACGTTTCTGCCATACAGATGCATTTACAGTTTTTATGGTCTTAAAAGGCGTTTCAGCCTGCGAACAGTTCAAAAGTGGATTTTGTTGCAAAATACACAGTTTACTTGATATTCCACTATAAAGTATCCCAGAATAGCAGTCTTTCAAGTATCATGTTATGTACATTGATATATGATGTTTCCATCACTTTTCTGCCTTACAGCTGCATTTACAGTTTAAGGTCTCAAAAGACGTTTCAGGCTGGGAACATCTTATCTTGGTACGCGTATTGCCTCACTTCCGATTGCCAGCTTGTCACCTGTTGTCCGATAGCGTGCTTTCACAGCTCCAGCTAAATCAATTTAATTGTGTGATATTGTGAGATATTCTTCAATATTAATTACCTGCTGTACATCTGTTTTACACCTTTAGTCTTCCCTTTGTTTTGGAATTCAGGGCCAATAGTCTTTGTTTACATAAAAGTATCTGCCCCACGGCCACTTAAATTAATTAAATCAAAAGTAACCAGAAGAGCAGTTATACAAAATAATCTCATAAAAGTTAACATTGTCCCAGAACAGCAGACTTTCTAGTTTCATGTTATATTCATGAATACATGATGTTCCCATCACTTTTCTGACTTAAAGCTGCATTTTCAATATTGATGGTCTGAAAAGACATTTCGGCTGGGTAGAGGCCAAAAGTGGAATTTGTTGAAAAATACACAGTTTACTTGATTTTCCTCAATAAATTTTCCCTGAACAGCAGACTCTCAAGTTTCATGTTAATTTCATGAATACATGATGTTCTCATCATTTTTCTCCCTTAAAGCTGCAATTCCACGTTGTATGCTCTTAAAAGACGTTTAGGCTAGGAAGAGGCAAAAAGTTGATTTTGTTGAAAAATACACAGTTTAATTGATTTTCCTCAAAATATGGACCCAGAACAGCAGACTCACAAGTTTCCTTTTAATTTCATGAATACATGACGTTCTCATCACTTTTCTGCCTTAAAGCTGCATTTCCACAATGTATGCTCTTAAAAGATGTTTCGGCTGGGAAGAGGCCAAAAGTGGATTTTCTTGAAAAATACATAGTTTACTTGATTTTCCTCAAGACATTGTCCTAGAACAGTAGAAGCTCAATTCATGTTAATTTCATGAATACATGACGTTCTCATCACCTTCAAGCTGCATTTTCAATATTGATGGTCTGAAAAGACCTTTCGGCTGGGAAGAGCCCAAAAGTGGATTTTGTTGAAAAATACACAGTTTACTTGATTTTCCTCAAAACATTCTCCCAGAATAGCAGACTCTCAAGTTTCATGTTAATTTCATGAATACATGATGTTCTCATCACTTTTCTGCCTAAAAGCTGCATTTTCAGTATTTTTTATCTGAAAAGACGTTTCGGCTGGGAAGAGGCCAAAAGTGGATTTTGCTGCAAAATACACAGTTTACTTGATTTTACTCCATAATGTCTCCCAGAACAGCAGAATTTCAAGGTTCATGTTATATTTATGATTACATGATGTTCTCATCACGTATCTGCCTTAAAGCTGAATTTTCAGTATTTATGGTCTGAAAAGACATTTCGGCTGGGATGAGGCCAAAAGTGGATTTTGTTGCAAAATACACAGTTTACTTGATTTTCCTCAATAAAGTCTCCCAGAGCAGCAGACTTTCAAGGTTCATGTTATATTTATGAATACATGACGTTCTCATCACTTTTCTGCCTTAAAGCTCCATTTCCACGTTGTATGCTCTTAAAAGATGTTTCGGCTGGGAAGAGGCCAAAAGTGGATTTTCTTGAAAAATACACAGTTTACTTGATTTTCCTCAAAAAATAGACCCAGAACAGCAGACGCTCAAGTTTCCTGTTAATTTCATGAATACATGACGTTCTCATCACTTTTCTGCCTTAAAGATGCATTTTCAGTATTTATGGTCTGAAAAGACATTTCGGCTGGGATGAGGCCAAAAGTGGATTTTGTTGCAAAATACACAGTTTACTTGATTTTCCTCTATAAAGTCTCCCAGTACAGCAGACTTTCAAGGTTCATGTTATATTTATGAATACATGATGTTCCCATCACTTTTCTGCCTTAAAGCTGCATTTTCAGTATTTATGGTGTGAAAAGACGTTTCGACTGGGAAGATGCCAAAAGTGGATTTTGTTGAAAAATACATAGTTTACTTGATTTTCCTCAAGACATTGTCCCAGAACAGTAGAAGCTCAAGTTTCATGTTAATTTCATGAATACATGATGTTCTCATCATTTTTCTGCCTTAAAGCTGCAATTCCACGTTGTATGCTCTTAAAAGACGTTTAGGTTGGGAAGAGGCAAAAAGTTGATTTTGTTGAAAAATACACAGTTTAATTGATTTTCCTCAAAATATGGACCCAGAACAGCAGACTCTCAAGTTTCCTTTTAATTTCATGAATACATGACGTTCTCATCACTTTTCTACCTTAAAGCTGCATTTCCACGTTGTATGTTCTTAAAAGACGTTTCGGCTGGTTGGAGGCCTAAAGTGGATATTGTTGCAAAATACACAGTTTACTTGATTTTCCTCAAAACATTCTCCCAGAATAGCAGACTCTCAAGTTTCATGTTAATTTCATGAATACATTATGTTCATATCACTTTTCTGCCTTAAAGCTGCATTTTCAATATTTATGGTCTGAAAAGACATTTCGGCTGGGATGAGGCCAAAAGTGGATTTTGTTGCAAGATACACAGTTTACTTGATTTTCCTCTATAAAGTCTCCCAGAGCAGCAGACTTTCAAGGTTCATGTTATATTTATGAATACATGACGTTCTCATCACTTTTCTGCCTTAAAGCTCCATTTCCACGTTGTATGCTCTTAAAAGATGTTTCGGCTGGGAAGAGGCCAAAAGTGGAATTTGTTGAAAAATACAGTTTACTTGATTTTCCTCAATAAATTTTCCCTGAACAGCAGACTATCAAGTTTCATGTTAATTTCATGAATACATGATGTTCTCATCACTTTTCTGCTTTATGTACATTGATATATGATGTTTCCATGACTTTTCTGCCATAAAAATGAATTTTCAGTTTTTATGGTCTCAAAATGCGTTTCAGCATGCGACCAGGCCAAAATTGGATTTTGCCTTAAAAATGAATTTTCAGTTTTTATGGTCTGAAAAGGCGTTTCAGCCTGCGAAAAGTTCAAAAGTGGATTTTGTTGCAAAATACATAGTTTACTTGATATTCCTCTATAGATTATCCCAGAATAGCAGACTTTTCAGGTTCATTTTATATTCATGAATACGTGATGTTTCCATCACTTTTCTACATTAAAAATGAGTTTTCAATTTTTATGGTCTAAAAAGCCGTTTCAGCCTGCGACCAGTCCAAAACTGGATTTTGTTGCAAAATAAACAGTTTACTTGATTTTCCTCAATAAAGTCTCCCAGAACAGCAGACTTTCAAGGTTCATGTTCCTCTATAAAGTATCCCAGAATAGCAGACTCTCAAGTATCATGTTATGTACATGAATATATGATGTTTCCATCACTTTTCTGCCATACGGATGCATTTTCAGTTTTTATGGTCTTAAAAGGCGTTTCAGCCTGCGAACAGTTCAAAAGTGGATTTTGTTGCAAAATACACAGTTTACTTGATATTCCACTATAAAGTATCCCAGAATAGCAGTCTTTCAAGTATCATGTTATATACATTGATATATGATGTTTCCATCACTTTTCTGCATTGAAAATGAATTTTCATTTTTTATGGTCTCAAAAGGCGTTTCAGCATGCGAACAGGCCAAAAGTGGATTTTGTTGCAAAATACACAGTTTACTTGATATTCCTCCATAAGTTATCCCAGAATAGCAGACTCTCAAGTAACATGTTATGTACATGAATATATTATGTTTCCATCACTTTTCTGCCGTACAGATGCATTTTCAGTTTTTATGGTCTTAAAAGGCGTTTCAGCCTGCGAACAGTTCAAAAGTGGATTTTGTTGCAAAATACACAGTTTACTTGATATTCCACTATAAAGTATCCCGGAATAGCAGTCTTTCAAGTATCATGTTATGTACATGAATATATGATGTTTCCATCACGTTTCTGCCATACAGATGCATTTACAGTTTTTATGGTCTTAAAAGGCGTTTCAGCCTGCGAACAGTTCAAAAGTGGATTTTGTTGCAAAATACACAGTTTACTTGATATTCCTCCATAAATTATCCCAGAATAGCAGACTCTCAAGTATCATGTTATGTACATGAATATATGATGTTTCCATCACGTTTCTGCCATACAGATGCATTTACAGTTTTTATGGTCTTAAAAGGCGTTTCAGCCTGCGAACATTTCAAAAGTGGATTTTGTTGCAAAATACACAGTTTACTTGATATTCCACTATAAAGTATCCCAGAATAGCAGTCTTTCAAGTATCATGTTATGTACATTGATATATGATGTTTCCATCACGTTTCTGCATTGAAAATTAATTTTCATTTTTTATGGTCTCAAAAGGCGTTTCAGCATGCGAACAGTTCAAAAGTGGATTTTGTTGCAAAATACACAGTTTACTTGATAGTCCTCCAGAAATTATCCCAGAATAGTAGACTTTCAAGTATCATGTTATGTACATGAATATATGTTTTTTCCATAACTTTTCTTCCTTACAGCTGCATTTACAGTTTTTAAGGTCTCAAAAGACGTTTCAGGCTGGGAACATCTTATCTTGGTACGCGTATTGCCTCACTTCCGATTGCCAGCTTGTCACCTGTTGTCCGATAGCGTACTTTCACAGCTCCAGCTAAACCAATTTAATTGTGTGATATTGTGAGATATTCTTCAGTACAAGCGGTTAATTACCTGCTGTACATCTGTTTTACACCTTTAGTCTTCCCTTTGTTTTGGAATTCAGGGCCAATAGTCTTTGTTTACATAAAAGTATCTGCCCCACGGCCACTTAAATTAATTAAATCAAAAGTAACCAGAAGAGGAGTTATACAAAATAATCTCATAAAAGTAAACACCACCAACGCAACAGTGCAACAAAATCGGAGAATTAAATATGAACTCTTAAATATCAGATCTTCGTCATCTAAAGCTGTTTTAGTAAATTATATAATATCAGACAATCACATTGATCTATTCTGTCTGACTGAAACCTGGCTGTGTCATGAAGAATATGTCAGCCTAGATGAATCAACTCCTCCAAGTCACATCTGATCTAATAATAAACTCACATTCCTCGAGGCACCGGCCGAGGAGGTGGAGTAGCAGCTATCTTTGACTCAAGCCTATTAATAAACCTGAATTAAACTACAACTCATTTGAAAGCCTTGTTCTTAGTCTTTCACATCCAAACTGGAAAAAACTACAGCCAATTCTATTTGTTATAGTGTCCGTATTCTGAATTTCTATCTGAATTTTCAGAGTTTTTATCAAGTTTAGTTCTTAAAACAGATAAAGTTATTATTGTAGGTGACTTTAATATTCATGTGGATGTCGATAATGATAGCCTTAGTACTGCGTTTATCTCATTATTAGATTCAATCGGCTTCTGTCAGAGTGTAAAGAAACCCACTCACTGTTTTAACCACACCCTCGACCTTGATCTTGCATATGGCATTAAAATAGAACATCTAATAGTTTTTCCACAGAACCCTCTTTTATCAGACCATTAACAAATAACTTTCGACTTTATGCTACGGGAGTGTTTGCCATTAGGCTAACGTTTCTACACCAGATGTCTATCTGACAGTGTTGTAGCTAAATTTATAGAAGTGATTACATCGGTATTTAATTCAATACCATGTCTCAATATAACGGAGGACTCCTGTGCTAACTTTAGTCTATCTCAGATTGATGATCTAGTCCAGTGGTTCTTAAGCTGGGTTCGATCGAACCCCAGGGGTTCGTTGAGTCACTCTCAGGGGTTGAGAATACACAGTTTACTTGATTTTCCTCAGTAAAGCTTCCCAGAACAGCAGACTCTCAAGTTTCATGTTAATTTCATAAATACATGATGTTCTCATCACTTTTCTGCCTTAAAGCTGCATTTTCAGTATTTATGTTCTGAAAAGACGTTTCGGCTGGGAAGAGGCCAAAAGTGGATTTTGTTGGAAATTACACAGTTTACTTGATTTTCCTCTATAAAGTCTGCCAGAACAGCAGACTTTCAAGGTTCATGTTATATTCATGAATACATGATGTTCTCATCATTTTTCTGCATTGAAGCTGCATTTCCACGTTGTATGCTCTTAAAAGACGTTTCGGCTCAGAAGAGGCCAAAAGTGGATTTTGTTTAAAAATAAACAGTTTACTTGATTTTCCTCAATACATTGTCCCAGAACAGCAGACTCTCAAGTTTCATGTTAATTTCATGAATACATGATGTTCTCTTCACTTTTCTGCCTTAAAGCTGCATTTTCAGTATTTATGGTCTGAAAAGACGTTTCGCTGGGAAGAGGCCAAAAGTGGATTTTGTTGCAAAATACACAGTTTACTTGATTTTCCTCTAGAAAGTATCCCAGAACAGTTGACATTGAAGTTTCATGTTAATTTCATGAATACATGATGTTCTCATCATTTTTCTGCCTTAAAGCTGCATTTCCACGTTGTATGCTCTTAAAAGACGTTTCGGCTGGGAAGAGGCCAAAAGTTGATTTTGTTGAAAAATACACAGTTTACTTGATTTTCCTCAATACATTTTTCCAGAACAGCACACTCTCAAGTTTCATGTTCATTTCATGAAAACATGATGTTCTCATCATTTTTCTGCTTTAAAGCTGAATTTCCACATTGTATGCTATTAAAATACGTTCCGGCTGGCAAGAGGGAAAAAGTGGAATTTGTTGAAAAATACACACTTTACTTTACTTTGATTTGTTACGTTACGTCGTTACGTTACGTTACATTGCGTCGTTACGTTGCGTTATGTCATTACGTTATGTCGTTATGTTACTTCGTTACGTTACGTCGTTACGTTACGTCGTTACGTTTATGGTTACGTCGTTACGTCGTTTCGTTAGTTGTTACGTTACATCGTTACATTACATCGTTAAGTTGCCTTACGTCGTTACGTTACTTTGTTACGTTACATCGTTACGTTACATCGTTACGTTACATCGCTAAGTTGCCTTACGTCGTTACGTTACTTCGTTACGTTACATCGTTAAGTTGCCTTACGTCGTTACGTTACTTCGTTACGTTACATCGTTAAGTTGCCTTACGTCGTTACGTTACGTCGTTACGTTACATTGTTACGTTACTTCGTTACGTTACATCGTTACGTTACATCGTTACGTTACATCGTTAAGTTGCCTTACGTCGTTACGTTATTTCGTTACGTTACATCGTTACGTTACATCGTTAAGTTGCCTTACGTCGTTACGTTACTTCGTTACGTTACATCGTTAAGTTGCCTTACGTCGTTACGTTACTTCGTTACGTTACATCGTTACGTTACATCGTTACGTTACATCGTTAAGTTGCCTTACGTCGTTACGTTACTTCGTTACGTTACATCGTTACGTTACATCGTTAAGTTGCCTTACGTCGTTACGTTACATGAGTTACATCGTTAAGGCCTTACGTCGTTACGTTACTCTGCACGTTACGTTACATCGTTAAGTTGCCTTACGTCGTTACGTTACGTCACTACGTTGCGTCACTACGTTGCGTCGTTACGTTGCGTCGTTACGTTACGTCTTTACGTTGTGTCGTTACGTTACGTCGTTACGTTACGTCGTTACGTTACGTCGTTACGTTGTGTCATTACGTTGCGTCGTGTCGTTACGTCACGTCGTTACGTTACGTCGTTTCGTTAGTTGTTACGTTACTTGTTACGTCGTTACATTACAACGTTACGTCGTTACGTTGTTAAATTACTTCGTTACGCCGTTGCGTTACTCGTTGCTTTGCGTCGTTACGTTACGACATTGTTACGTCTTCACGCCGTTACGTTGCCTTACGTCGTTACGTTGCATTACGTCGTTACGTTGCATTACGTCGTTACGTTGCGTCGTTACGTTACGTCGTTACGTTACGTCGTTACGTTGCGTCGTTACGTTATAATAAATGCTTTGAAAAGAAGGCTGTGATTTTGTCCCACGATATGTCTGTTGAAGAACACACAACCAAGTCAACTCCAAAGAGAAGCACTTATGAACTAAAGAATCATCAGTGTCTCAGTTTGAGGTTATCTGAATGTGATTTCATTGCCATATATCTTCAGTTGTAATCCGTATTTGTCATGTTCAACCGCCCCAACAAGTAGCACTTACTGAATGTAGAGAAGAGCCAATGCTCAAAATGAGGCAACGTAAAAGACTTCCAGTGAGCAGTTATGGGTATCTCGTAGTCCAGATGGCTCTTCCTTGCATCCTTGTCGTGTCCCAGAAGAAGTGGAAGTGGTGTTTCTTGCACAGATTTGCCCATCTTAAATACAAAATGCCGTCAAGTCAACTGAACTCCGCCTACTTTTTGATTAAGTTTCAATGGTCTCGACTATGTAGTTAAACAATGGCTTCATGAAGAGACAACCATCATCATCTTACATGTCTGCATACCATTAGCATTTGATGAGTGGTCAATTAGACTGTAATGAGTCTTCTTGGTGCCACTCTTTGCCACATGGTGGCCTGCAGTTGCAGCTCCATCAGCAGTACTTTGAAGCAATACAAAGAAATAGCAGTGTATATCTAGTCCAAAAAGCATATTCTACCAAAAGACCGCTTCTGAAACAATAGACAACAAATCTGAATGAGATTCCAATGCAGAATGAGGGACTACAATTTTAGAGCACATCTCACCAGAGTTTTCAAATGACATACAGCTTACATCTTGAAGATGGATACATCAGCAAAACTACCCTAACAAAAAGCACTTACTACATTGAAAAACAAAGTTAGTGTTTTTGTAAGGGTAATCATAATGACCAAATCTGGACACAGAGAGGAAAAGTGTAGTGCATTCAACCCCAAAGAGAAGCACTTATGAACACAAGCATCACCAGTGGCTCTCTTTGAAGTGATCTGAGTGTTTCCCATAAAAGGTCTTCTTCCATTCTGTTGCTTTTGTCACTTAAAACTGCCCCAACATTTAGCACTTACTGAATTCAACAGTCAATGCTCAAGTTAGGGTGGTATGACCTTTTTTCTCTCTTAACTATGAGAATTAAATGTTTGACTTGGTCGTCCCTGCAGCATGGACACTGTCTGCAGGCTGAGGGCCTCCCTGTTCTCTGTGGCCGTCTGGAGTCACACTGCTACGACAGAGACACGTTAGAATGTGTTAAGGTTAAATGGAAAAAGCTCCTAAAAGTGAACTGTTTCATGCCATTATTTTATAACAAATTTATGATCAGTGTGACTAAACCATTTTTATAATTACAGTGTGTTAAAACTAATTCATAATTACCGTATGCTTAAATTGTATTATGGTTACTGTGTGTAAATTATGCCACGGCAGTTAGATACAATGTATTGCGCAATCGTGGGAGGTCCTTTTGAAACCGGAAGCAGAAATGCGCAAGGTCGCAGCAGGATGAAGCACTAAAAATGCGAAGAGACGGGAAGGTGAAAGTACCCCGCCCCATGGCGGCAGTTATGCAACGCGGAGACAGGCGGACGAGGACTTGGAAGGAGGATAAAAGGACCCGCGTATTGACTTGACAGGACTTCTGGGGCGCACAGACGGCGGCGCGGCGTGACCCGTGCACTTCGGCGCGAACCGGAAGTCACTGGAGTTGCGCTACTGGACGAGAGAGAGGACCTGTTGCGCAATCCTGTTTCATTAAACATGTTATTTTCCATATCATGTATTTAAGGTGTAATTGCTTTCATTCAAAATAAATACTTTACTTAAACTTCGAACCACCATTCGGCTTTGTTTATTAGCGGATTCCTCATTGGGGCTCGGCCTCTGTCGTGCGTCTTGAAGGATATATTCTTCAGGCGCGAAGGACGATATTCTTCACAAATGAGGCTCCATAAGTACAGTAAATGCAACAAACCGTAATAAATTATATGAATGTCATTCCACAATTTCCTGCAAAAGGTCAACTTTCCTCTAAAAAGACATGACTTCATGAGCATGTGGGCCTCTTAGCCCTGTCGACACATGGAGTTTGATGTTGATTAACAAACTAGGCGGTTACAGGACAAACATGTTCTGCTGGGACACTATTAACCCTCAGTTCACACTATGCAGTGTGGACAATTTATGGTTCATAATTCAGGAATATGCAACATTGAAATCAAAATAATGTCTTTATAGATACAACAGGGGTCTTCTTTGGGAAAGGACAACAAGGTCAGATAATGCAGGACCCACATTAAGGCACTCATGTCAAATGGTTTTAGTGCTCCATATTCAGACAAACAAATCTATTAAATCAAGAAATGAGAATATGTCAAATATCTGCTGGGAGGAAATTCAAGTACTTCAGAGTTGTACTCATGGCTACTCTTAATTTCATAATACCACTCTGTCCCAGATGGGAGCTGGGTGATATTCATTTGATATATGAATTATTTGATACGTAAAAAGATGAAATTATTATGATCAGTAGGTTGAGGCCAACATTTTGAGACAGCCTCGACAGTAAAAACACTGTAGACTTTCAAAGAGTCCAAATCTCACATTTTCCATGATTGAATTTAGTTGTGGCTTTAGCCGGTCTCTGAGTCAGTCAGGCTGTAAGAAGTTCAATCGGTGCGTTCATTTGAGTCGAGTGAAGCTTGTGAAAAACATTTGCTCGCTGGAGGTTTTGTTTTGAATGATGATCTTCTAGAAATGATTCTGTAGAAGAAACCTAGCAGCCATGGAATCCATCACTTCCATTTTGTACACGTGTGTTATACAGACACAACACTGTAAACATCTAAAGTTACATCTCAGCCTGCAAAAGGCCTGAGAACCAGTCCAGATCTGACTGCCATATAGTCTGATAGAAGTTTGGGTCCAGTCTTAACAGCTACTTATGGGGACTAGACTTCTTTCTGCAACTATTACAAACTAGTCATTTCATCTTCATTTTAGAGTTTCCAACATGTAGCTGAGTTATGGCTCTTTCACTTTGCTCCATTACTGTCAGGGTTCAGGGCTGAGCTAAGACCCAAAAGCAGAGACCGACACAGGAGACGAGGTGAAGTTGGAAAGTAAGGGTTTTTACTGGTCACCAAAAAATAACAAAAACTTAAAGCAATTCCAACTGGGAGCGGACACACACACACACACAGCTGGGTGGACTGAGCAGGTGAGTAGGATGAGTGCAATCAGGGGCCGCATGCGCTGTTACAGTACCCCCCTCTAGAGCCGGCGCTTGTAGAAATCCCTGATGAGGGAATGGTCCATAATGTTCTTGGGGAGACCCAGCACCTCTCCTCTGGTCCGTATCCCTCCCAGTCAACTAGGAACCTCAACCTCTGGGGCGGACTGCCAGTAACAGTTTGACGGTGAGGACTTGGCCGCCGTTGATGACCCGGGGGGCAGGGGGTTTAGAGGCGGGAACCAGTGGGCTGGTCCTTAACCTTAGAGACATGGAAGGTAGGATGGACCTTCATGGTCCCGGGAAGTTCTAACCAGACCGCCGCAGGGTTAATTACATTGGAGATGGGGCCGATTAATCTCGGGGCCAGCTTGTGAGACTCCACCCGGAGGGGAAGGTCCTTGGTGGAGAGCCAGACCCTCTTTCCCACCCGGTAGCGAGGGGCGGCGCTTGTCAGCTGTCCTCATGTAATGACCGGACATCTGTAGTACCGCCCGCACCCTCCTCCAGGTTAGATGACAGACGCACCAGCGCCTGTGTGGATGGGACCACAACCTCTCCCTCGAAGGTCTGGAAACAGGGGGGGTGTTGGTACCCGTAGACACACTGGAAGGGGGAGAGACCTGTGGCAGATCCACATAAACAAAGAAATGTTCAGAGTCTGGCTCTTTAGTCTCCAACATTAGGACTGTATTAAGTACTTTAGATTTTTTTTTTTTTATACATGATTCTTTACATACACTATGGTCTACAACACTTCTGATCTGGAAGGCCAGACTTTTACACCTTTTGATCCCTTTACCAGTGAATCTTAAAATTTTTGACCCAGATTTATTTATATAGATAGATATTTATATAGAGATAGATATTTATATAGAAATAGAGAGATAGATATTTATATAGAGAGATAGAGAGATAGAGAGATATAGATATCTCTTGATGATGAGACTCCGTTTAATGACTTGTGTTTCTCTGCCACAGAATATATTCTCTACTTTTCATCTGAATATAAGAAGTCTTCCTAGCAATTATGACAAATTCATTCATTACTTATCTTTACTGAAGCATGATTTTTCAGTTATTGCCCTGTCAGAAACATGGCTTACTGAGGACTTGAGACATCTTTAAAATACAACTGAGTTCACCATGAGGGACTAGACATAACATCTTAACCAATTCTTTGAGTGAAGGAACCAAATCTGGAGTCTTGTATTCCGACTTGTCTGATCATTTTCCAGAAAAGAATTGAGCAAATCAAATATTTCTAAATTTAAAGATATTCTTACCAGTATTTCATGGGAAGATTTATATGTGGAAAATAACACTGATTTGGCATGTCAGAAGTTTATGAAAGTTATTAACCTTAGTTTCAATGATTGTTTTCCAATTTGTAGTTCCACCAAGAAAAGCAGTCATGGGAATCCACTGGCTTTTATTCCAACAAATGTCCCTATTATTTCTTGAATATCTGTGGGCATAAAATTAGAGATAAGTGATATAATTGATGATCTCAAAACATATTTGGCTGGCCATGACAACATTTCTGCATTTCTTGTCAAACAGGTGAAACAGTCAATACTGCAGCCACTTGTTCACATCTTCACCTTGTCTTTGAAACCAGGTGTTGTGCAAGAAGATTTAAAAATTGCAAAACTTATTGCTTTGTTTAAAGCAGAAAACCCATGTTTCAACAAATATACTCATATCTATATTGCCTTGTTTTTCAAAAATACTAGGAAAAAAAAAATTGTACACAAAAGGTTTATGTTTCATATAGAGTCTAATTCAATTCTTTACAAACACTATTGTTTCCGTAAAAAACAAACATATGGCTTTACTTTACCTTGTTGAGTAATATGTGGGGTTCCACAGGGGTCCATTCTTAGACCATTATTTCTAATTTATATTAATGATTTGTCCAATGTGTCAAAAAGCCTTTTTCCGATAATGTTTGCAGATGACAACCCTAGTTCTCATTCAAATGTCAATTCACCGATTATGGAAGCTAATGCTGGTTTAACTGCCTATGCTACATGGTTCAAATTAAATAAGCTATCTTTGAATATCAAAAATAATCTAATTTTATTATTTTCGGTAGCAAAAAATAAAATAAAAATCTTACTCGAAGGATTTATCGAAAATTAAAATTGAATCTCTTGAGATGCCTCAAGTGTCATCTACTTTCATCAATAATTTGGATTTTAAGTTGAAGTAAACATATTGACTGTTTTAAAAAAAAAAAAAAAAAAAAAAACCTATTGGAATCATGAGGGTTAGACATCTTGTCTCTGCAAACTGTCTCCTTATTACAGTTTAATTTATCCCTATCTTTCATATTGTAATATAGTTTGGGCAAGTACTTTTCCTACTTCTACGAAAAATGTTTTCTATTCGATTTAGGGGAACCAAATTATGGAATGACTTTTCCCACCTAAAAAAAAACAAAAAACATGTCCCTCTATAAAATGTTTCAAAAGTTGCCTAAAAGAAAATCTAATTGCTGTTTTGTAAGAGTTTTATATGTATTAGTGTTCATGTCTTTCCTGTTTTAGCCGTTCTATTTACATTTATAGTTGTTTCACTCATGGGGACTTGTAGCATTACCATTGCTTAGGAATTAATTATTAATTGGTATATAATCCAACATCCTTGAACAAACACAAGCCATGCACACAATTACATTATTTTCTTTTTGTTCTGTCTTATGCATTTTTTTATTTTGGGTTTGTACATTTTGTAAAATTTTAATTATATAGATGGAGGCTTCAAATAAGCCAAGTTGGCTTTTGCAGTTGTCGGCTCCATGAGGTGGGGCTCTGAGAGGCCATACAACAGAGCCCCGTCTCCATCTCCTGATTGTAACACTCTGTCTGACCATTGGACTGGAACCCGGAAGAGAGGCTGGCTGTAGCCCCAAGTTGTCTGCAGAATTCCTTCCAGAAACCGGCCGTGAACTGGGGCCCTCAGTCAGAGACCACATCCAGTGGCAGGCTGTGAAGGTGAAAGACCTGGGAAAGCATAATCTCGGCTCTCTCCTTGGCAGAGGGGAGCTTGGGCAGAGGAACAAAGTGAGCCATCTTGGAGAATCGGTCGACAATGGTGAGAATAACAGTTACCTTTGGACCGGGCAGGCCGGTGACTAAGTCCAGAGAGATGTGCGACCAAGGCCTTCGTGGCACCGGAAGAGGGTGTAGTAGCCCTGATGGGTGCTGCCGAGAGGTCTTATTCTGGGCGCAGACCTGACAAGCGGCCACGAACTCCCCTGTGTTCTCCTCCAGCGATGGCCACCAGAACCGCTGCATGAGGAAGCTGACCGTCTGCCTTACCCCTGGGTGGCAGCTGAGTCTGAAGGAATGTCCCCACTGCAGGACTCTAGAGCGGAGGTTAGCAGGGTCAAACAGGCGGTTGGGAGGGCAGCCGTTAGGCGGCTGTGCCACGTTGGTGGCTCGTTTGCTCTCACTCTCAATGCCCCAGGAGGCAGAATGGAAGTGGGGTCCCTTGGGGCATCCTCAGGCTCGAACTGGCGGGACAGGGCATCCGGCTTCACGTTCCTAGATCCTGGACAATATGATAAGGTGAAATTAAAACAGTTAAAGAATAATGCCCACCTGGCCTGTCTGGAGTTTAGCCTCTTTGCCGTTCAGATGTATTCCAAATTCTTATGGTCAGTCCATGCTTGAAATGGTTGTCCAGCCCCCTCCAACCTGTGTCTCCATTCTTCTAACTCCTGTTTAAGGGCCAACAGCTCCCGGTTGCCCACGTCGTAGTTCCCCTCTGCTGAGGACAGCCTCTTGGAGAAGAACGCACACGGGTGGACCTTGTTATCTTTGGGGGGAGCGCTGCGAGAGAACCCCTCCTACTGCCACTTCGGAGGCGTGGACCTCGACGATGAAGTGGAGTTCAGGGTCAGGCAAGGTGAGGATGGGGCAGAGGTAAATCGCCGCTTGAGGGCTTGGAACGCTTCCCCTGCTTGAGGGTTCCACAGGAACCTGGTGCCTGGAGAGGCGAGGGCATAGAGAGGGGCAGCCACAGAACTGTAGTTTCTAATAAAACTTCTATATAAAAGAAAAGTTAGCGAAACCCAGAAATCTCTGTAGTTGCTTTCGGTCCGATGGGACCGGCCAGTCAACAGCACTGACCTTGGCACCATCCATCTGGATGTTCCCTGGTGACACGATGAAGCCCAGGAAGAGGACGGAGTGTTGGTGGAACTCACTTTTCCACCTTAACAGCTGATTCTCCAGCAGCCGCTGCAGAACCCTCCTGACATGCTGCTCATGTTCCTTCTTGCTCTTTTAAAAAAAAAAAAAAAAACCACCAAGATGTCGTCCAGGTATACAAACAAATATATTCAACATGTCCCTCAGAACATCATTGACTAGGGCCTGAAACACAGCTGGAGCATTAGTGAGGCCAAATGGCATAACCAGGTACTCCTAGTGGCCACTGGGAGTATTGAAAGCAGTCTTCCACTCATCCCCCTCCCTGATTCTGACAAGGTGATAAGTATTTTTCAGATCGAGCTTAGTGAAGATGGAGGCTCCCTGCAATAGCTCAAAAGCAGAGGAAATTAGTGGGAGGGGTACCTGTTCTTGACGGTGATGCCGTTGAGGCTACGATAGTCGATGCAGGGACGTAGTGTCCTGTCCTTAATCAAAGAAGAAACCAGCTCCTGCTGGGGACGAAGAGGAGCGAATGATACCAGAGTCCAGGGAGTTCTTCATGTACTGGCTTGTCGCCTCCCTCTGCGGGGCAGATAGCGAGTAGAGGCGTCCCTTGGGCAGGGAGGTTCCGGCGAGGAGGTCGATGGCGCATTCGTAGGGATAGTGAGGAGGTAGGGAGGTGGCACGGGTCTTGTCAAACACCTCCCTGAGGTCCAGGTATATTGGGGGGGGGACCCTAGAGATGTCCGTGGTATCTGCCATGGGGTCAGGAAGGCACATCAGGAGAGGCAGATAGAAGACAAGATGAGTGACACTTGGTACTCCACCCCACTATGGACCCCGTAAGCCAGTTAATGTTCAGGTTGTATTTCTGCAACCAAGGATAGCCAAGAATGATGGGTAACTGAGGTGAGTCGATGATAAGCTGTTCAGAGTGGTTACCTGACATGAGGAGGCCTAGTGGTGGGGTGCGATGAGTCACATGACAGCAGGCGGCCATCTAAGGTGTTGGCATATAGGGGGGCCTCGAGGGACTCCAACAGCTGGAGTTGCTCTGCCAACCCCTGAGTGATGAAGCGCTCATCTGCTCCTGAAGCGATAAATACTGCCAGTTCCAGAGAAGTAACAGGCGAAGATATGAGAGCGTGCGTCAGGGAGGAAGTGAGGGGGAAAGGGTTCGGCTCACTAGTAATCCTCTTCTTACTGGTGAACCAGGTCTTTTGACGGGCATCTAGCCAGGAAGTGTCCCAGCTGCCTGCAGTACATGCACCTCCCCTCCTTTAGTTGACGCTCCTCAGCTGAGAGACGAGTGCGGCCCAGTTGCATGGGCTCCTCTCCAACAGGGGGCGCTGAGGGTACGGCGTGGCGGTTCCACCCGGAGCTAGGAAGTAGGTCTGGCTGACATGGTGGAGAGGGCTGCCCCCAGGACCCGGGAGGTCTCCTCTTGGCCTGGCGTCTCTCCATCTCTCTCGCATAAAGCAAGTTATCAATCTTGACAGCCAGAGCCACCAAGGCCTCAAGGTCGGTGGGTAAATCAAGAGGTGCTAATTCATCCTTAATCTCCTCAGAGTACAAACCAGAAGGAATCTGCCAGAGATGGAAAGTTCCACTGGCTGTCCGCTGCTTGGGTGCGGAAGCGAATAGCATAATTAGCCGCCCGGCTGCTACCCTGTCGGAGAGAAAAAAGTCCCCGGGCCGAACACCCTTCTTAGGGCCCCGGCAATTTAAAATAGAGCGGCAAATGGCAGATTGTTTGTCCCACTCTGCTGTAGCCCATTCCCGTGCCCTCCCTGAGAGTTTGGTAATGATGAACGCCACCCTGGACCGTTCGGTGGGGTAGGACAAGGGCTGGAGGTCGAAGGTTAGTGAACAGAGTGAAAGAAAATAGCAACATGAAGCAGCGTCACCGTCGTACCTCTCAACGTGTGGCACTCGGGGCTCGTGGTGCGAGTCGGGTGGAGTCCCCGGAGCCACTGGGACCGGTGGACCTGGCGATGCTGGCTCCGGCAGCGACTGAGGTTTGAGGCTGGCGAGCACCTGCTGCATCTGGAGGCTGAGACCCTGCATCTGGGCCGTCATGGCGGTTTGAAACATTCTGGCAAGCATGAAACTCCTGGACCCCGCTGTCCAACACAGAGAGCAGCTGATAGTGGTCGTATAGTTTTTCGATGCATCTGGAGGGCGGAACGCACAGCGCTGTCCTCTGCCAAGTCCATCATTGGTCAGATCGTATTGTTAGGGTTCAGGGCTGAGCTAAGACCCAATAGCAGAGACCGACACAGGAGACGAGGTGAAGTTGGAAAGTAAAGGTTTTTACTGGTCACCAAAAGTAATAAACAAAACTTAAAGCAACTCCAACTGGGAGTGAGCAAAAGGCAAAGTCAAAAAATCCTTGTGTCAACACGAGGGCTCCGCACTAATGTGTTTGTTCACGCCCTTTGTTTGCATTTAGTATGTTATATCCTGTCGATTAGTGTTGCTGCTTAAATGAAAAATCTTTCAATATTTGCAATAGAGACAACACTTTTACGTGTGTTAATTTACCGTACACGCTCCAGACTCTAGTCGTCTCATTACACAGATGAGACGATCATTACGCACAGACAAGAAACACTGAAACTCATTCTTCAATTCACTTAACCTGAAATTCTAAAACACGATTAAGTCAACACACAAGAAACAACAGCTGCATATCTATTACAGGGCTGTCACATCACATCAGCCTCTTTCTGGCCACTCAGTGTTTCTTACCCACAAGCTGCATTCATGGTCCAAAAACCGTGTCTTGTTCTGTTTAGTGTTACTTCATATTGAGCAGTATATACTGTACCAGTCAAAAGTTTGGAGTCACCCGCCACAAAAGCTTGATCCACTACAGCCTTGTTCTGCTCTCAGCCATTACAGGATGAGAGGACTGCTCTGTATTCTTTTCTGTATTTGTTATGTATTTGTTATGTATTTGTCATGAATTTGTCATGTATTTATCATGTATTTGTTATGTATTTGTCATGAATTTGTCATGTATTTGTCATTTATTTTTTCTGTATTTCTTTCTGTATTTGTCATGTATTTCTTTCTGTATTTGTCATGTATTTCTTTCTGTATATGTCTGTATTTGGTATGTATTTGTCATGTATTTTTCATGCTTTTAGGTTGTAGAAAGTCCTCTTCACAAATAGATGTTATTTTGTAGGAAAGGGTTTGTAAACAGTTGTGTTTTGTATGTGGAGAACAAAACGCTGTCCACCGGTGAGACCAGACTGACAAGTGAAAGGCAGAAAGAGAAAAAGATCCTCTCAGCAACTGTTGAATGAGAACAGAAGGAATCATCAGTCATTGGGACAATTAATTGGAAGCTTAGCATCAAAAAGTGTGGATTTAAAAAGGAATATGTTTCTGTGTCAAGTTCACAAAGATGCCTGTAAAAAGATGGAATATTAACAGGTGTATTAATATGAACAGCTATTTCTAAAACATCCCAATAGAAATAGAAGGTTAGTATGGGGTTAGCAGTATTGGAATTGGATCAATGAATATCAGAATAATGAATAATCACAGTGTAAAACGATTCAATCCCACCACTGAGTCGACTGCAGAGGGCTCAAAATATTTAGAGCCCAAATGTTGTGTTTCAAGAATGAGCTCGGGTAATTTACGCAAATTCAATAACGAAGGCTATTTGGGGGGAAATAGTTGCAACAGTATTCTCCCCTGGCATGCAACACTGTGGGGACTTTGACTAAATGCAAGTTTTATTCAAGTCATTCTTCTTCTTTTGGGGCCAAAACGATTACAAATGTAAAGAATACATTTAGTGTCTGAATTATACTCTTTTTGTCTCTAAAATAGTTGTCATTGAAGGAAAGAAAAAACATCAACGTACCAAGTGACTCCAAACTTTTGACTGGTACTGTATATAAGAGTAGCAGTCCAACATGTTGGGATATGAACCACATGAAGCAGAAATATGGCATGGTTTGATACTAGTAATATTATTTTATTCATTGGTTCTGATCAAGACAAATCGTCATGCAAGTTTTTGTATAAATCATCACTGAACAAAAACACAACACAGCAAAGACATCCCTCTGAATAAGATCCTTGATTCTGTTGGCCAATTGATGTCATAACGTCCAGATTACAGCAACTACAAAACATAGTTTGAGACTGGAAATACATGTCTCTGGTAAAGATGAGGAAATCCATGAAAAATATATGAACAAAACATGATGAACTGAGAAAATGAGATGATTGAATTGTAAGAGGTCTTATAATGACTGAGGCTAAATATTTTAGGTCCTTTGCTTCTTTTTATCAATATGCAATTCCCCACAATGCACCCTTCCCTTTGATGGAAAGACATTTTACTTAAAAAAGAATTGAAACTAATACAGACAGTTTGCTTCCAATGATTCAAAAATCAGCAAACAACTGTGACCCATTTGCCAACACAATCACCACATGCAGACCAATTTTCTGATAACATTGATAGTTTTCCAAACTTTCACATAATTTCAGCTTCATCAGGGCTTTGCAATATATATCAGCAATGGATTCATCATATGTTATTACTCAGTGGGATTAATCCCATAATATCCACATCTCTTGACAGTGGTACCTGCTGTGTAACTCCATCTCTCTGACCTCCAGTCACTTCCATCAAACTGTAAATCACGTCTTGTGCTACCGAACCATGAGTTGTGTGTATTGTTTCACCCTCACTGCTCATATTTTAGGATGATATAAGATTCACTCACTGAAAGAAAACAACAACTTACAACAAGATAGAAAAACACATTTTTAAATGTTTGTGATTGAGAAGAATTATTATAGACATGTTTTCATTATTTGAAAAGAAATACAAAGATGAAAGTGTTTGTTTGTGACTATTCACCTCTCCATCACGTTCATTGAATGTTATAAGGAACCCCGTTAGTTTACTGTATCTGTGGTGATTGGTGCTCATTGCTCCTCTCCTCCAGGTGGATGCGCTGTTGTATCTGTGGTGATTGATGCTCATTGCTCCTCTCCTCCAGATGGAGGCGCTGGAGGACAGACAAACACAACTGGTTTCTGAATGTTTTCATGGAACTGGAAGATATAGAAGCAGTGATGAAGCTGTTGAAACATATAAATACATTGTTGTTGTCTCAGCTGTTTGTGGAACAGTACAAAGACCGGTTCCCGCTGTGTGATCCCACTACTGAGCGGCACGGGGGCTTTGACCTGCTCCGTCTCCAACCTGGGTCAGTGCACCCCTCCTGAGACCACGTGGTGGTCCCGGGCTCCCCAGGAGCACCATATTGGTACCGAACTTAGTGCAGACCCCTGTTCGGCATAGTCCGCTGTGGCTCAGAGCTCTAACGAGCCGCCAGCCTCCGCCTCCCGGTAGCTTGGATTACAGGCGCGTGCCAGTAGGATGCTCATTTAGAGAGCTTTTGGTCATTTTTCAAACGTGACGTCATCAGGATGCTCAAGCGGCATCTAGTGATGAAGCAAAAGCTGCAGCTGCCAAGTGGAAGTTTGATCAGCGTTTGTACAATTTACCTAAAACCTTTTTTCAATAAAGATTCATGAAACACCTGCATGCTCAGTATGAGTTTACTATTATCCACAGTCATGCACAGTTGATGTTTTTCATATGTCAGCAGATTGCATGATACAGTAACATATATATATTCACAATCTCTGATTCAAATATAAAGAAGTTAGGCTTGTTCTGACACTTACCAATACAGTATATCGAGCTGAGTAGCTTAAAAGTGCATCACAATGTGAACATATTTTCTTTATTCGAAACAATAAAACTGAAAAGTGGCTGATTTTGGACTACTTTTGTCTCCATGACAAAGGTGCAACATGACACTTAAATGTAGGTGTGTTGAGGTTTAAAAAGCCCCTTGACCTTTTCTGGGTCCTTAGACTGGTAGACTATTGTTATTTATGAGCCTCTGGTTTACAGTATTTAGTGACGTCTGCTTCAACCACACAGCGTGTTGTCTGATTCGGCCTCTTGTCAGAACTGTGTAGATGTGTACTGACCGAGCTCTCTTTACGCCGTCTGCCTCTCCTGTGTTGTTATTTCTGTTAAGGTGGTACATTCACATCTTTATGATTTATTCACACTCTTATTAATGTGGAAAAAATGACACCCATTACATTATGTATCAGAATGCCCAACACTGTTTATTCACACTCACAAAAAGGCAAATAATTAGTTCAAATTAGTAATATTTCAGTAAGAAGAAATAGTAATAATAATATAGTGTATATATCATTTGATATATGCAGTATATTTAACAGCTATTTTATTTTTATTTTTTACATTTCTTCTGTTTTTTTTTTTTACAACCGATAGCATTTTGACAATTTTCCTCTCCTGTAGATAATCCTATATTTCACAAGGGCAGCGCTTATCAACAGTGGCTAGTGTGAACTGAGTTTCAAACAACCTGATTGGCTGATCCAACTTCTGTCACGAGGGTGTTTTGGTTACATTAGTGCATCAAGGATGTGAAATTAACGTTTGTGCTGACTGAACTGCATGTTGCTTAATTTAATTCAGATTACAGAAATGTGTGGAACCAAATGTCGAGAGCAATGTTGCTTTTCAAGGTGAACACAAGGAGGTATTTTTGTTCACTAACTTTGTTGGAACTCAGTTAAAGCAACTTTTATGAATTGATCAAACTTTCTGGGTTAGTGACTTTAAGATGAGTTGTGAGATTCATTTCACAGTTATGTTCAGTTTTTATAAACATTCATTTTATGTGTGCAAATTGAATTATAGTTAATTGAATTATAAAATCCAGCACATCCACACGTGGATCAGTTGGTGATGGTTTAAACTGAAAATTACTGTTTTATTTCTTAATCATAGAGAGAACCATGTGACTCTTCTGAGACATTTGTAGAAAAAGATACATAAAACCTTTCCATTATAACTTTCATCAAATGATTAAAAACAAGGTTCTATGGAGAATTTTGGACTTTATTGAGCTTTGAGAAGAGCTGGAGTTGGAGGTGATCGTGGAGTATGAGGAGGAGGAAGAAGAATCGCTGATGCACAGCTGTTGTAAACGGTCCTTGATCAGCTCCTGGTAGATCTGGAAGTCTGTGAAGTCCGCCAGGGCCTGAGGAAAACCACAAAGAAAATAATGTGTTGTGTGAATATATCATACAGCTACAGACTCAATTTCAGGAATAATTACATCCAGAAGAGAATTTGACCTTCAAACATCTTAGTTTAATCTTCAGATATTATTCTAAGATGTTATATTACAAATATTTAAAACATCCCTGTTTTAACTGAATGAAAACAGGTTTAGTCAGATGAACTTAAAATATATGGACAGACATTGAAACATCTCATATAGTCATGCATTACATAAAAAGAAAGCATTGTGGGAGGAGGAAGAGCTCTTTCACCATCCCGTTCTCCAGATGATGTAGTTTCATGTTGATGACTTTGTGTTCTTCCTTCACTCAACATGATACGTGTGAGAAGAAGATAGTGTAAATTTAAACATAAAGGAAGCTTAAATTCTTCAGCAGAGGTAGAATATTATGACACAGTTAACTAGTTGTATGTTATCTAAAAGGTTATATTTACCAGACTGAATGTGTCCTTTCACTTAGGTCTTCTCAAAGTTAGGTGCTCCTTGGGTGACACACAGGTTGCAGCTTAGAGGCAGCGATGCAGGTCGGTGACAAAGTCTGAAGGCAAGATCTGGAACAGGTTGTAGGTGAGTTGAAGCTGTCTCAGAATTCACTGGTGGACGTTGCTGACAGAGGCTGTAGGTGGAGGTTTGAGGTGGAGCAGTTTACCAAAATCTTTAGGTGGAGATGGTGGTGTAGGTTTTGGAAAAAGACTGGAGCTGCAGGTTCAAACTGCACCTTTCAGCTAGTATCTGAAGGTGAACACTGCAGGTTGCTGGCAGAAGCAGAAGGTGGAGGTTTGAGCTGTAGCAGTTTGCCAAAATCATCAGGTGGAGGTGGTGGGGCAGATTTCTGAAAAAGGCTGGAGGTGGAGGTTTGGGATGCAGCTGTCTGCAACAATCTGCAGGTGGATCAATCTGTCTTCACTAACAGGCCATGTACCACAGTCCTTCAAAGTATTACCTTTAGTTATTACCTCTCTACTAGATATTATCAATCTGTCTTTTCTAACAGGTGTGTGAGCCTTTCCAATGGGAGTAGTTGTAGAACATGTGTGAGCCTTTCCAATGGGAGTATTTGTAGAACATGTGTGAGCCTTTCCAATGGGAGTAGTTGTAGAACATGTGTGAGCCTTTCCAATGGGAGTAGTTGTAGAACATTGTGAAGCCAACTAGCAACAGAAGGTTTGGCGCTGTCTAGCCAATGCTGTAAAATTGATAACTGAGCGCAGTACCATAGAAGACTAAGGAATCTCTTGTATCCGTGTAATACAGGTGAGGCAGCATGCAGGCATAAGATACATTGGAGAGGATTGAGCTCAATAGGGCATTGTATTATAGAAGATATTTTGTTACCAATTTCAATCCAAAAGTTATGAATTTCCAGACAGAGCCAAATTAAATGCACAAAGGTGCCAACATGCTGCTTACACCTTAAACATATGCCGGAACAGTCATTGTCATATTTGCTCCTGCAATATGGGGTAGTTTGTAATTTATGTATAATCTTAAACTGAATTTCCTGGGATTTGTAATTACTACATATTTTCTTGTTATTGAATTCAATTCAATTCATTTTGTATAGCCCAAAATCACAAATTTGCCTCAGAGGGCTTTACAATCTGTACACATACGACATCCTCTGACCTTTGACCCTCACATTAGTTCAGGAAAAACTCCCCCCAAAAAAACCTTTTAACAGGGAGAAAAAGGGAAGAAACCTTCGGGAGAGCAACAGAGGAGGATCCTCTATGAGGTGGACAGAAGTACAATAGATGTCATGTGTACAGAATGAACAGCATAACAGAGTTACAACACATTCAATGAATATGACAGAAATTATTCAGATAATGAGAGTATTAGGATGATGAAAAAGTTACATCTACCAATAATAACAGCAACAGTGGATATAGTAGAATAATAATAATAGTAGAAGCATTAATGGTATTGACCATACTAATTGCAATGCAACTAGAAATAATGATAATAGCAGTAGGTGTATGAATTCATACAGAAGGAAATAGAGAAGGATATGCGTCAGCAGGATCACAGCAGGAGCCAGGAACTAGGAACTAGGAACTAGGAACCAGGAACCAGGAGGCAGTATGCAGGACCAGGGTCCAGATGCAGCCACGATCCGTGGAAACCTGCGAGGCGAGAAAGCACAAAGACCCCCGGGAAGAAGTAGAGTTAGTGATGTGCATTGATGGAACATGAATTCATACAGAAGGAGAGAGAGAAGAGGAGACAGGAGCTCAGTGTATCCTAAGATGTATTGTTCATTATTAAGCCGCAAATGAGCTGCAGACACAGTTCATTTTCTTATGCAAATGACAGGACAGGAGATCTTTTACTCTTCCTTTTATCTTTATTATACACAGTGTGGACGTTAATACACAAATAATATCCTCTGTCACACAGTAGAACATTGATGTGCTCCCATGCCTAATGCAGCGCTTTGTTTTGCACCTGCTGACGTCATGACCTCATTAAATCACGTAAGAAAGGGAGTGTCAATCATTAACATAAATGCCTTTCACAATCCTGCACAATGAGCATAATTCTGAAATTTTATTATTAAACCGAACCCAGACCCCTCTTGCTGTGAGGTGATAGTGCTAGCCACTACACCACCGTGCAGCCCGCCTAGTATTTATTTAACATTATTTAAAAATGGTGCACCTGATAATGAGTTACATCCTTGCGTTTCAAAGTCTAACCATATTGATTTAGGGTCTTGTGCCACCCATTCTGATACATTTTTCAGTTGTATAGACCAGTAATAGTACTGGAAGTTTGGTACTGGTAGACCCCCGTTTACCACTGGCAGTTGGAGTTTCTCTAATCTCATTTTAACTTAGATATGGTCCTATGCAGATCTTTAAAAAAAGCTACTTCGGACGCCGTTGAGTATCATTTGCAAGGGATACAAAATTCTAGGGAGCATATTCATTTTAATAACTGCTATCCGTCCCAGCCAAGAAATTGGAAGTGGCAGCCAACTAAGTAAATCCATTTTAATCTGTTTAAGGATAGGAGACGGATTCATCTTCACCAGATCTTCCAGTTGGTAGGAGATACGGATTCCCAGATATTTAAAGCCATTGTGAGAGAAATTAAATGGAGATATTATGCTGTTATATTGCCTCCAAGTGGTAGGGCGGTAGATTTACACACATTGATTATAGCCAGAGAATCTACCAAATTCATTGATTATTTCTAGCACAGAGGGAATTGATTGTTTAGGGTTGTGGAGAAATAGTATATCATCTGCATAAAACAAAATAATATGCTCCATCTTCCCACTGTTAATACCATTAACCTGTGGGTGTATTCTAATAGCCTCAGCCAGAGGTTCAATGCCAGTGGAAAACCTTGACGAGTGCCACGCCCCAAGAGTGAACCGGGGTGTAGTGAGACCGTTAGCCGTAACCATTGCTTGTGGTTTTACCCAACTTGTAAAAGTATTACCCAGAGAATAATTTTCCAAAATGTTGAACATATATTTCCACCATAGATTCTAGAGGTTTGTTTATGTTATATTGAATGACCTCCAATAAGCACCTCACATTAGTATGAATGAATGAAGAATGACGACCTTGCACAAATCCTGTTTATCAGGCCTGTTGATGGTGGGGAGGAGGATAAGGTTGAGTCTTTTAGCTAAAAGCTTGGCCAATATTTTCTTTTCCACACATTGCAAACTAATTGGTCTATATGAGGAAGGTTCCTCTGGGTTTTTACCTTGCTTTGGTATTAAGGTAATTGCAGCCGTCTATGTTGATTTAGGTAGTTTTTGATTCAAGAAGGAGTATTTGTACATTTTACTTAAGAGTGGAATAAAAATATCTTTGAATTCTTTATATATTTCTGGAGGAAAGCCATCTGGGCCGGCTGCTTTCCAAGAGGGGATGTCATCGATAGCCTCCTGTATCTCTGCAAATGTAACTGGGTTATTCAAAGCCTGTTGTTGTTGCTCATTAATTTGTGGTAGGTTCCAAATAGCTGTTTATTTGAGAGTCACTTTTATGTATTTGTGATTGGTAAATATGGAATTAATCTCCTCGGATTTAAAAGAACGTTTTCCGTTCGAGTCTTTCAGACATGAGACAGAATTATGGCTGTTGTGGTTGCTTAAAAGTTTTGAAAGTAAATTCCCCGGTTTGTTACCATATTCATACAACTTTTGCTTTTTAGAAAATAATACTTTCTCGGCTTGTTGGGATATTAAATTATTAAGAGCAGCCCTTACAACAGTCATTTTTTCTTAGTTTTCTTTAGTTGAATATTGTTTGTGTTTGTTCACAATTTAGTAATTCTGCCTTTCAGGTTTTTCTGTTCAGATATTATTTTCTTCTTTGTTTCACTACAAAATTAAATAGTTAGCCCTCTCAAATATACTTTAGTAGTTTCCCAGAGTATTGAGGAATTTACAGAACCATTGTCATTAATTTCCAAAAACACAGAAAACTCTTTCCTGATGTAGTTGCAGAATTCTGGGTCTGATAAAATGGCTTTATTACATTGCCACCTATAGGTGTGTACCGGACTTTGCAAAGTTAAAATGAGAGTAATCAGGGTGTGGTCTGAGATGTGAATTGAACCAATCCTACAATTTGGATTGGTTCATTTGCATCCTCAATTTAGAACTGAGGATTCTAATGTACGTGGGACAAGGAAGTAATCTAGCCTTGAGTAAGAGTTATGGGGATTTGAGTAGAATGTAAAGTATTTTATTGTGTTTTTTTTTTTTTAATCGCTTTATATCTACCATCCCGTTTCATTCATTATTAACAATCGTTTTAGAGCTCTGACTGAGTCATTTAGCCTGGGGAAATCTATCTAAATTAGAATTTAAGATGTAGTTCCAATCTTCCCCAATAATGATATTTAGAGATGTATAAGAATTAATAAGTCAATTCAGCAAGCCTGGTAAAAAAAAAGACCAGCGTCATCACCTAGCCCCACCTCCAGCTGCACGGAGGCGGGGCTGGAGGAGGAAGAGGGGCTGCTGCAGGCGGGGCTGGGTGATCCGGACAGCGAGGCGGGCCGACGGCTGAGAGAGGAGAGGAAAAGGACCACAGGGGAGAGGGGAACACTGAAACACATCGTGATATTTAGTTACTCATTTTTAAAGAAAGTTGTTCAAAAACGACCACGTTGATCACCGCGATGGGGAATCGGGTCGCCCGTGAGGACTACGAGTGGGTGTACACGGACCAGCCGCACGCCGACCGGAGAAGAGAGATACTGGGTGAGCTGGGCCGTAGGGTGAGGTTAGCCCGGTGGGCTTCACCAGACCTACCGGGTACCTTGGTGGGGGGCTGTGTTGTAGAAGAGCTGCTCGGTGAACGGAGAGCGGGTGTAACGAAATGGCACCAACAGATCAGCTGACTCGGTTTGCTAACGCGACCTAGCTAACGGTTCCACATCCGCCCGGGTATCCGCCACACTTTCACCGACTTCCTCCGGTTTCATGTCGGTGAGCAGCCTTTTGGTGACGGACATCCTCCTCCACCACGTCTTTATCAAAGTATGAACAGTGAAGTAGCCAACGGCTCGTTGGCGTAATGAAACATAACGTTAGCTCTGGAACCTTTAAGTTCCAGTAGGCGATTCGCCACTCCCTAAAATGGCACAACGCCAACTCACTTCAGAGCTCCTCACGGAGCAGCTGCAGTAACGGTTTACATAATGCCATGACTGGGTTAGGTTTACATACCGCTAGAGACTGGGTGTTAGCGTGTTCTGATTGGATGCCTGGTGGAGCCTCCGGAATAATTCAGCCAACAACTTCTCTCGTGCTGGTACCAATATTTATTCTTTGGTCACACGCAAAGTTACCAGCGCTGCAATTGCAAAAGCAGGGAGTCCCTTTGTCAACACGCAGGTTGAGAGGAAGGAATACCACGAAAAGACGGAAATTCGGCCCTTTCATACACAGGTTTACATACCGCTAGAGACTGGGTGAGGGTTACATACCGCTATAGACTGGGTTAGGGTTACATAACGATAGGTTAGGGCAGGGGTCTGCAACCTTTACTATCCAAAGAGACATTTTGCCCTATTTTCCACCAAATAAAATTCGTCTGGAGCCGCAAAAGCTATTTAATATAACAGCTTATAAAGTTTTATATATAGTCATATTATATATACACAAAACTATAGTTTGTTGTATTTCTGAAATTATAGAAAAAGACTAAACGCCATTTTTGACATTGTATTGCTATTTTACCTGTTATAACAATATCAAACTCATGAAGAGGAGAAAAAAATACACTGGCTTGTGTAGGCCTACATTGATGTTAATCAAATACGGAACTATGCGTGCGATGAGTCTTTGCCATATTTGTGGCTCATGGGGTAGAGTGGTCGTCTAACCGGTTCGATCCCCACAGTTTGCAAGCCGAAGTGTCCTTAAGCAGGACACTGAAACCCCAGTTGCTCCTCGGGCGCTTTCACAGCAGCCCACTGCTAATAACTTATTATTTAAATAAAATAAATAGGCCATGTCCACACTGCTACGTTTCCGATTTAAAACGCATATCTCTTGCTCCGTTTACACTAAGCGTCCGCACTACGCCGGAGTTTCAGAGCACCGAGGACGGAGGAGTTTGGAAACGCTCCCGAGGGCGGACACATTTTTACTAACAGACATCTTACTATCTCATGAGGTGCCACAGAACCAGCAGCATGAGTTGAGTTTAGAGACTTGATCCACTTCTTCAAAGTATATTTACTTTGCTCAGTTTTCTAAAGCAGTTGAGAAATTGCTCTTTTTTGCTGATCTGCAGCTTGATACTATTGTCTTTTGACATTACATTTTTTTTTACTTTGCTAATTTCTCGCCAAACCATACAGGTATGCCAGCATCGTTGGCAGTGAAAGCAAATTAATACGTCCACGCGGAAAGAAACACTCTATTTTCCTCCGTGACTTTTCTTTTTTTTTGGATTTATCCTTTGATAGTTTACCGGAGGGGGGTCATGATTAGCCACCTGCAGAGAAAGCAACGTAATAGGATGTGACGCACATTTCAGTTTAATTTATTTTTATTTTCAGTGACACAGTATCACCTAAAATTCCAAGATACATTTTAATTACATTTTTTCAATATTTTATTCAATCATCTTCTCTTAAAAGATGCCTGATCAGAAAAATACTTGACCTCAAATTCAAAAGTATTGCTATGACAGTACTTGAATCAAAACTTTTAAGTGGTCATGGATTGATTTCATCACTGGAGTAATATGCTGTAATCGGAGCAAATAACAAAGTCTATGGGTACATCCCAAGTCTCTTAATTGTTGTTTCCTCGCCTGAACCGGAAGTTGTTCTGCGCAGCCATATTGAAGGCCGTCCCAAAGCTCTTATTTCTGTCTGAGGAGCGAGGAGGCATCTCGGAGGAGCCATGAGCGAGGAAGCGAGAGAACAGGCTTCCAGGAAGTGTTTTAACGTTGGACATGCCCCCTCACTGTTCATCAGTTATCTGATTGGTCGGACTGATCGCTGGAGTTTCATACCAGAGTGAAGACGATCACAGATTAAACTCTCTATATATTTGATTTGTTTTCTGAGTGTTGGGTTTTTATGAGTTATATCATTTAAGTTTAACCTGAAACATTGAGGCTAATAAATTAATTCCAGTGTTCAAGAGAAACCATAATCGCCATAATTGCAAAACAGATGCAAAAAATTCATAAATAAAACAAACGCATTTCGCCGGTAGAAATCGGCCTTGCGCGTATAAGCAGGACACAGAACACAGTATAAATACCACACACTGTGTATAAATACTCAATGCCGTTTGTTAAACAGGTAACAGACTACAGAGAGAAAACATCTCCACTCTGTTAATGATAATAACGGTGTCTTTATTAGTATAAGTAGTAGTTTAACACCATTAAATTAACTGAAAACATCATACAATCATTTTTTTTTATATTTTAAGTGGCTTGTTATTGGAATGTGAGCTAAAAACTGTCCGTGAGACTGATCGTGTGTTCAGACACGAACTCCGTTAAGTCTCTCCAGCTGTTAAAGCCGACTGACAGCTGATCCAGATGTGATCAGCGGCCGCCAACCTCTGTCATCAGAAACAGACGTCGCTTCACGTGACGCTTTCAAGGAAAGGACGTCTCATGTCTCTTAAAACATATTTCCTCATTTCCTCTATCCCTGCATGGTTTCCTTGCGTCTCTCCCTGTATCCCTGGTGGGAGGGACTAAGACGCAAGGAAAAGACGCAAGTGAGGGAAACGGGGATGCAGTTAAGAGACTTGGGATGCACCCTATGTGTTATTCAAGCGTCTCCTTGCTTTGTTGACGAGCTACAGATACAGACCCCTTTGTTGTTTGATTATAGCAGCTGGTCTTCAAGGCTCCAGACTATTGTTTTTACCCCCATCCCAAAGATCATTTAATTTCTGAAGTCTGTGTAAACCACTTTTACTTAGTAATTTATAGTGTCTTTTTTCATCGTTAAAAACACCAAATTCAAATGATTAGTAAATAAAAGATTACAATGTTATTGATTTAAAACAAATCTTGTCATTAGTACTTTTAATTATGTATTATAAGCTGCTTAGAGGTATTGTAAACGGCTCATAATTCCCTCTCTAATATCTATTTATGTTTTTGTGAGGAGGAGTTTGAGTGCTGGGGTCTCATTTCTAAAGCAGTGCGTAGAATCCACACCAAGAAAAGTTCTGTTTTACACAGAAAATGAAGTGCTTGTGGATGAAGGCATCCCTGAATACTGATTCCCTCCTAATTCTTCTATTTACACAGTCCTAACAGTATCTATATCTATCTACATAACGCATCACGAGTGTCACTGTAGTATTTATGTTGAACAAAATGTATTTATTTATTCATTTCTATTTTTCTAATCGCATTATGATTAGGACTGATGATGAGGATATGGCTTTATTTCCACATTTAGTAATTTCCACAATCCTCATGTGCAGGTGGTAAAGATGTGACTGGAGAAGGCCGAGTGTGACGGTCGCCATGGTTACTCCAGTGATACATCGGAGAGCTGTTTTCAGTTTGTCTGTGGAATAAACCATCAATTCCAAAACTTGGGTTCACTGCAGCGATTTTACTCACAAAAACTGTATGCAAACTAAGATTGTATTTTGTGATTTATGCACAGCACTGTAAGATTATTGGAAAGTATTGGCGCTCTGTCCTGCAATTCTTGAACACTTATTTGACGTTATCTTACCGATAACTATAATGTCATGAGCTGCTCTACAGCTGACCACAAGTGTCGGTAGCTCGCTGTCTTTTGTGCTGCCCGGTGCAGACGGCGCTGATGAAATATTAAGCAAAATTAAATTTTGAGGTTTGAATTGGTTGTTTTACAATTGAAATATGCTTATGGAATAGTTATGGATCACTAGTACAAGCACAAATAAGACTTCTGGTTTAACTGTTTATGAGGTCAAAATAACATGTTATATGATAACAACTTCCTGTTGGCTTCACCGCCAAGAGGTTTTTTGTTCCATATTCCTCCCAAAGTTCATGCAGCTCTTGGTGAAACACCATGTTGGGGCTATTGTCTCCACACACACATCAGAAGGCCATTTTCACCACGACAGTCAACATTTCAAGAGTTGACCAGGAGCACAGGCACCTCGTTTTTGTGCTTGAGAATGAAAATATTTCACTTTTGTTTATGCTTATTGATACAGTTTTTTTTTACACTTACAGTGACTATAAAGTAATCTTCACTTCACAGACAGACAGACAGACAGTACAACATTCCAATCTACAGCCTAAAAATGACACAAGCACCTCGGGGACACTGTGGTAACCAACATCACATAATTACAAGCTTCACAAAGGACTTTCCATTTCAGGCGTTTCATTTTAATTTTTTTAGTAATGAAAGGAAGCACTCCAAAGCTTTGGTGTGAAGAGTTCTGCATTCCTGAAGTGAACTTCTGGAACTTTTTGAATGTTTCCACTGGATACCAGTAACTCACACATCTGATCCCCTCATGTCAGTAGTGGACTCGGCTACATTGAAAGGCTTCTTTGTGCCCAGTCTGCTTGTTCTTGACAGTTTATTACATTTGCTTCATCTAAATAATGCAGCTGTAAAAAACTTTTCTCTGTTGTTTTTATATTGTTAAATGAATATCATTAGCTGAATTCCTTAATTTAAATGTTTGTCACCTTGTGAAATCTGATGAGTGAATATAATGTTTTATTTTCAGCATATGAATCGTAACTGAGTTTAACTGATGTCTCTTGTTTTTCTCCTCCAGCCAAATACCCAGAGATCAAGTCGTTGATGGGCCCTGACACGAGGCTGAAATGGATTGTGTGCATGATGGTAGCTATACAGTTTTTAGCTTTCTACATGGTCAAAGACTTGGACTGGAAATGGGTTCTGTTTTGGACTTATGCCTTTGGCAGCTGTATCAACCACTCAATGACCCTCGCTATTCACGAGATCTCCCACAACACAGCCTTTGGGAACAACAAGGCTATGTGGAATCGCTACTTTGCCATGTTTGCCAACCTGCCCATTGGCCTGCCCTACTCCGCCTCCTTCAAACGCTATCACCTGGACCACCACCGCTACCTGGGTGGAGACGGGGTGGATGTAGACATCCCCACTGAGTTTGAAGGCTGGTTCTTCTGCACACGCCTCCGAAAATTCATCTGGATTATTCTGCAACCGCTGTTCTATGCCATTCGGCCCCTCTGCATCAACCCCAAACCCATCACTCAGCTGGAGGTGACCAACGTGGCCGTCCAGCTCACCTTTGACATCCTGCTCTGCTGGCTGTGGGGGGCCAAGCCTGTGGTCTACATGCTGGCTGGCTCCCTGCTGGGGATGGGCTTGCACCCCATCTCTGGTCATTTCATAGCGGAGCACTACATGTTCCTCAAGGGCCATGAGACCTACTCCTACTATGGCTCCCTCAACCTGCTCACCTTCAACGTGGGCTACCACAATGAGCACCATGACTTCCCCAGCATCCCGGGATGCAGACTGCCCATGGTTAGTACCACTGCATGACTATTGAGGTTATTGTTCCCCACAGGTGGCACGAATCCTACTGTCAGCTGCATTCACATGAGGTTAGGAGGGAAGAAGTCCGATGGGTGGACACGACTATCTCGGCAGGGAGTTTATTTAAATCCTCTGACAAACACAGGATGTGTGTGAGAGAATGTGTTTTTAAATGGTTATCTAGGATACCTGTATCTATGCCCTGATCCTGTCTTTGGATTTGATGTAAACTGATATTGCTCTCATCCTGAGACAAAGGGAGTGTGGGGTTAATAGAGAACCAGAAAGTGTTTGATATTGAGATATCACGAATAAATCAGTATCTTAGTTAACATACACACATCTTTTCTTTTTTTATCTCGCTATTATAGGAGATAATTAGGTCATGATTTCACACCACAGGTCCAAAGATAATATATTTACCATGACCCTTCATACGTTCTTTAAATTGATATAGAAAGGTCGTGAGCAATACTTGGTTCTTACAGTCTGCTTCTCTCAATAAATGAGGGTAAAGGTTCACTCCATGTCTATTAGATTAGAGTCAACTGGCAACTGTAGCAATTTAATTACTTATTAAATAGTTACAGTTGCACTTTGCTACTTTTTATGGTATTTAATCTGTGCAATGGCACAGTGCACATAAATGAATAATTAAATGGTTCCAATGGGCCACCCCGTAGCAGCCTGACATGCTTATTCATTTATGCCAAAGGTTAGCATGGTAAATGCTAAATGTGTGTATTGTTTATTCTGACCTACAACAGATGAGAAAGGATTTTATTTTACCAAAGCAGATTCCATTCAGTATAATAAAACCAGTCATGGCTTCCCACATTGGCTTGGCACCTGTCTTATTAATAAGAGCTGAAAAGTAAACTAAAATATATTATTATAAACAACTATAATGATATGAATAAGTATAATATTAAGTAACTAAGTATTATAAAATAACTTCTACGTTACAAGCTAGAGGTGTAAAACCTGCCGTAGGTCTGATGGAGGAGCTTCTAAAGGCTACCAGCTCATTAAAGCCTAAAAGATGCACGTGTGTCCTAAAATACCCCCAATCATACGTGCACCATGTTCTGTACACAGATTTGTAAAAGGAAATTTTATTGCACCTATTTATTTATTTAACCTCAGCAGTCCACCTAAATCTGTCTCTGGACAGATTTAATCCGTCCAATCCAGCTGCTGCATCGTTACTCCAAAGCCTAATTTACAGGTTTGTTCCAACCTCGGTAGCGTAGCGAAACCCTCCTTTTATAAGCCATTAATAATGGAATATGCCGCTATATTTTCACAGCTAACTCTGTGAATTAAGGCTATAGTTTTTGACTGTTGGAAGTGGAAAGAGTAGACTAAGCAGAACATTTTTGATGAGTTTTATTTTGTTTGTCAAGTTTGAATGTAGTTTGTTTCACAATGTTTGTTTCAATGCAGTCTGGGAGGTTTGAGGAGAGTAAAGGTGCGGTCACGCTTTTTCGCGTGAGTTTATTCGCCGGACTATTTGTGGTTATTTCGCTTTTTTGCTTTTTCGCACGAGACTCACCGCCGGAGAGGGGGCGTGGCTTATCTCCGTGGAAATAGTTCCTTTCTTCCATCCACCGTGAAAGAAATAACCACTAGTTCTGCTTTGTACATGTTGTGGAAGTTCCACAAACGTTGGAACATCAAACGCCCTCATGTCTGGGTTCATAATATCATCCGTCGCCACACACAGCTTCTCCAGGAACTGCGTCTGGCGGACTGCCGCTTCCAGACTATTGACTTCTCCATAGTTTCTGATTCAACAACGGCAGGACGGCGGTGATGACGGGCGGAGCTTCTCAACGGTGATTGGCTTTCGCAACTCAGCGTCATGCGAATTCTTCGCTCGAGTTGAAATGTCAACTCGCGCGAATTATTCGCGGATTCGCAACCATTTTGCGTCAGTGCATTGACTTTGTATGTAATCTATTCGCGCGGAAAATTCGCAGCGCTTTTGGTGTGACCACACCTTAACAGTGTTTGTTTTCAGCAGCACCCCGTTGTGTGGAAATAAAAGTGAAACTACAAAATTATGTGTATGTTTCAAACATGGACTATGTATAGGCTGTGTAAGTGTAGACTGTACCTTTAAGGCGGTACTCAGTGATTACTCTCTGGCTTCTTTGTTTCCAGGTGAAGAAGATTGCAGCAGAGTACTACGATGAGCTGCCTCAGTACAGCTCCTGGGTCAAAGTCCTGTATGACTTCATCATGGACGATGCTCTGAGCCCTTACTCCCGAGTGAAGAGGAAGCTGAAGGGGGAGATCAAGCAGGAGTAGCTTCACTGTAACCGGGGACAACGCTTCAGTGTCCGTGGGTTCAGCAGTCCCGGCTCGCCTTCCGGGACTCGACTTTTTTGCATATTAATACATTCAGAGTGGGAAATACATTGTGAATGAGTGCTTTTCCTCTACAGGCAGAGAAAATAGTTTATTTGTAATCCAGTTCAGAAAGACCAAGACGTTATGTTTAGATTATGATGATTGAAAATATGAGTTTTTTGGTGTGATTATTGGCAGTATCTGGCTCCGATCAAACAAATGATTTTTGCTATGTATTCTAAACAAACTATAAATGGATGGGTGGATTGTCATAACGGTTGGTACACACAGTCATGTCCCCCTCAGGATGACTTCTCAAAATATTTTAAATATTAACAAAAAAATCCAAAATATTCTCAATGTGTCCACTGAAGGCATTGGTCTTGTGATCAGGCTCGTTCTCTGCTGCCCATCCAGCCAGCGTGCTGATGTGCACTGAACATGCAAGTTCCCTCTAACATTGGATTTACAATTACAATTTATTACCACACGGATCAGTAATAAAATCTGAAGCTTCTGCTCCAAACACTTCTTTAATCCAACCTTTATGTGGAGCGCTCGTCAGCATCTTAATGAGTCGGTCTGTCTTTAGGGCCTGGCTGAGTTCAAACATTCTGATTGGCTGTAATTACCTCTGCTCAACCAAAAGTTGTCCATTTAGAATTTTGTGTGTTTTTCATATATTTTCTACAAACTTTTTCAAACTCCTCCCAGAAAGTGTATGGGCCTTGTCGCCAAAGTGGCTGCTATAACCTTTTAGCTAATGTGGCACTAAATTGCAGAGAAATGGTTGATGCGTCCAATGTCACGTGACAATGAGACATTTTAGGCACTTTACTCGTCCTCGAGGATTCAACGAATTCATTTCAAATTTGGTCAGAAGAATTTCAAAACCTTCTCAATGTTAAATTGCGAAGCCTTCGTCAGAGCACCACCGGCTGACGACAGGAAATTAGCATGAAATATAAATGGTGTGGTGCGCATATGAAATACAGAAACATGACATCAGATGAGTACGCGTTCTCCAGCAACAGGAAGTGGTCAGAACCTCTGACATGCACATGGCTGTTCTTAGCTGCGTGCAGATTTAATGTCTTTGTTTTTTAACCTTTTTGCTAGTAAGAACATAACAGCTATCTGAGCCCACACAGGCTGTCTTGTATTCTGCTCCAGAGATTAATATACAACTCAATGAACTTTGACACGTCTCCATGGCTAGGTAGACAACAACATAGAAGCAGCTTTGCTATTGGTTGTGTGTGTGTGTGTGTGTGTGTGTGTGTGTGTGTGTGTGTGTGTGTGTCCAAGTGGACCAAAGTTGAACTCTGAGGGAATTCACTCGTCCCTTAGATCCCTCTGTATGAATGAGTCTGTGGGAAGGCTTGCATTGCTTTGCTTTGTATGTTAAATGTTTTATTTTAATTGATCTGCTCTTTAACATGCAACACTTAATGTTCCACAATATTATGCAACCTGTTTTCATGCTCCATCCAAAGTGTGACTGGAACAAGTCAGTTTAAGTGTATTATTCCTCAGTGCCTCAGAGCTTTGTTTAATTCTGTTTGTGGTGTTGATTTAAATGTTATGAATTCATTCACTTTGATAAAATAAAGCTAATTTTGACTACTTAAAAGCCAATGAAATAAATAAATTAATAAAAAAACAAAAACCTGTTAGAATGTTATTCCTGGGAATAGAGAAGGACAGCACATCTAGATAGCAAGCTGTAATACTAAACATAAGTATTATTACACAGAGAAATTACTCTCGTATTCTTCCCATAGATGATCATCATCTATGGGAGGAAAACAGTCGGGCATTGGGTTATGGATATTTTAGTCAGCTTTCTAACACATGGAATGATGCAATGACCAAATAGGGTAATGACAGCTAAACAACTACTCGCTGTCGATTAAAATAGATATAATTCATCCAATCTACATTCTTGTTGATCACTACCCTGTGGAAATAAATTAAAATCCAACTGTTATATTATTTCTCTATATTATTCGAATTCAGCCCTGTATTTAAGTGGTGCTCTTATTTGCTTTGATGATACATCTACATTTTAATGACCAGTTGAACAAAAGGATTATAACCTGGATTGGACAGTTACCAAAGTGTACATATTTAATCTCCTATGTTTTATCACTGTGCTATTTTGGCTGTCTTTTAGAGTGACGTTACTAAAAACTGTACAAAATGTGGATCTATCTTTACAATCAAACTACATATACATATTCCCCCTTTTGCCAAATTATCTCTGCTGTGAGCTAATTTAGTGAAACAATGGAAATTGTTTGTTTGTTGTTGTTGGCAATTGTAAACCTTCCATACGTAATCTGTTAACCTGCATCAGATGAGGCCCAACCCTTTCACTCTGGGGTAGCCAATGTCTGCAATACGTTAACATCATAAGTGAAAGATATTTCTGAAGGCACACCTAGCATAAGTGTTATGAGCTGAAAAGAGGAACCTAAATAAGCTTCTGGTTTAGCCGCGGCATTACCTGTTGAAATGGGATCAGAAGATTAGTGTGAGCATTTCATAACAGACAGTTTTAGGGAGCAGTATGGCTTTTAGCAAGTCGGCCACGAGACGGTGGTGAGAAATGGGCCAGATGATGTCAGAAAGCCTCTGTGATTCTACAGGGCGTCAAAGTCCTGCACTACACCAACAGCATAGCGAGAGTCAGTGTAATGTTAACTGTTTGGTCGGCAGCAAGTTTACAGCTTCTGTAAGAGCCACAAGTTCTGCTGCTCGGTGTTGTTAGGACCCGGCTCAAAGGCTGCAACATGGATGGGAGACCAGACGAGTTAAAAGCAATAAATAGACATTAATTTAAAGAATAACACGACTAACTTAAACAACCAAAACAAATACGCTGTGGTGTCGGCCACAGGAGCGCAGCCAGCAGGCGAGGGAGCGACCAACTGAGACCAGAGGGCCTTTCAACAGAGTCCCATGTGTTGCCAGTGCTGCTAATTAACTTAGGTGTTCCCACTCCTCTGATGACCCTCTGCCACGCCCACCTCCAACACCTGCAGGGACAACAGCCACAGTGGCAGACAGGCTCATCACAGTGTGCAGAGCTGTTCAAGAGAAAGAAAAAAGAGTTGCAGGATTAAGGCTAGTACATCGTTTCACAGTAATGTTGCAGCCAGCGCTGTGCTGAAAGGTTAGAGGTTCTCTGTGTGTGTAAGATATGAGGAACCATGAGTGTGAGCTCACCATAACACACAATCTCACAACTGCCTTATCTGCAGCAGCAACAGCACACAGAGGAAGGTCAGCTGCTGTAGGGTCTAGTTTAGTAGAGAAATATGCAACAGGTCGTTGTTTCCCCCATGTTCTTGAGTCAAACTGATGTCATGTAACCATCTCTTTGGTCATAGTACTGTGTTAACGCTGTATCCAGTTTAGGTAGTCCAAGTGTCGGAGCTCACAGTACTGCACTCTTTATGTCATTAAAGGCAGCAGTCGAGGAGTAAGTCCAGTTGTAATGTCAGAAAGATGTTTACCATGAATCATGGAAGAGAGGGATGCTTCTCTTTCTGAGTAGTTTGGGATCCAGTATCTATAATGTGGCATCATCCCTAAGAAGCTCATTTGTTTCTTAGTTTGTGGTTTAGGCACAGCTTGAATTGCCTGTATTCTCTGGGAGAGAGGGTTTTGCCCTCTGCTGTGATCACATGTCCCAGATATTAAACTTTAGAGAGCGAATTGCAATTTTGATATGACCATTTGCAGCCTAAAATTTAAGTAGAACTACTATATCTAATTTGCAGGCTTCTTCTGTGGGGCTGCAGATCATGATGTCATCAAGATATTGTAACAAGGCAGAACCATTTGGTAAGTGTAAATCAGCCAGATAGTCTCTCAAAGCACTGGGAAATACACCAGGGCTTTCTGAATGTCCCCTGGAGACCCCGGGTCCAGGTGTAGCCTCTTCTTCTAAATGAGAAGCAAACCAAAATTGACTGTCCTTGTGCACAGATTAAAAAACAAAAACAATGCATTGGCCAAGTCGACAACGAACAAATGTGTTGTGTCTGGAGGACTGAGTGACATACTGATGTGTGGATGAGAACCTTGAGGTGCTCGCGGGTGCACCGAAGCATTTACTGCTTGTAAATCTTGGACACATCGTCACTCAGCTGGTTCCCCTTTTCTCTCATTTTACCAGAAAGATTAAGGTGTGCACCGGTGAATCATCACACTTGACTATTACACCAGCCTCCGATAAAGACTCAAAAAGAGGTGTAATACCATCGATGGCCTCTTGCCAGTGAATATTGCTTCATGCATAGACTGAAATCAGATTTTATTTACCACCAGAAGTGTTGCACCCATCGTTAGTCCTACGTCATATAGACCACAGAGAGGAGGGCACCTCAGACAGCTCAGCCATGTCGACAGATGGAACATTTTAAACCAGGGTGTGTATGTTTTGATCAAACACAAGTTGAGTAACTCTTCTTATGGTAGAGTTTTCCAGGATCCTCTGCAGGACTATTACAAAGTCAGTGAGCTGAGTCCAACCACTCCACTCCTGGGCCTCATGCAAAAGGCACACGCGGAAACTCCTGAAACAACTCAGATTGTGTGGCAGACAGAGAAACAGAGGCAGCAGCAGTATTTCCTCCAATAGATATCCATCTACATAACTTATCTCTCTCTCTCTCTCTCTCTCTCTTCTCCTCCAAACCATACTTCCTTAAACCTTTCATCTCTTCCACGTGACACGTGTGTGTGGTGCAGTGTAGTGAATCAGCCTGCATGTGGCATTCTGCATGTGCTGAATGGTGTGAGGCAAAATAATTTTTACCTTTAATAGTTAGCATGACTTGTGGTCATTTTCTAGAACCTTCATTTTCATTCAAATATTTCTAATATGTGGGTGTGAGTGGTGTTCGTCTCGTTTCTAATGTTGCATGCACATCTTGTCATCAGAACATGTATATATATATATATATATATATATATATATATACACATATATATATATACACACATATATATATATACACATATATATATATACACATATATATGTATATATATATATACATATATATATATATACATACACATGTATATATATATATATACATGTATATATATATATATATATATATATGTATATATATATATAT